>CADDXX010000242.1:750689-979365 GCA_902810485.1 Alauda arvensis | reverse complement strand
AAAGGAAAGGAAAGGAAAGGAAAGGAAAGGAAAGGAAAGGAAAGGAAAGGAAAGGAAAGGAAAGGAAAGGAAAGGAAAGGAAAGGAAAGGAAAGGGGAATGGAAAGGAAAAGAGAAAAGGAAAGAAAAGAGGAAAGGATAATCAAGCTTAAAGATAGAAAATTTCAATTTGGAATGATGGTGTTCCCAAGTCACCTCTACTGTGATGGAGCCCCGCTCTCCTGGAGGTGGCTGAACTCCTGCCTGCCCATGGGAGGCAGTGCATTAATTCCTTGTTTTGCTTTGTTTGTGTGCACAGCTTTTGTTTCCTGATTAAACTGTCTTTGTGCCAACCCACAAGTTTTCCAGTTTTACCCTTCAGTTGTGTCCCCAGTCCCACTGGTGGGGGAGTGAGTGAGGGGCTGCACTGGCTTTGGTTGGTGGCTGGGGTTTGACCACGACAGGTGGGTAACACAAACAGGCAAAACCAGCACAAAAATACAACAGGTAATTCCTCTATTTTTCTATCATCCCTACTTTTGAGTGGTGTGCAATAATGTCCATCATGGGCTTGGCAAAATCACAGTCTCCCATGGTACTGAGGCAACTGAGGCAAGGATCTGTTTTCCCTTTAGTAACCTTCACAAATCATGCTGAAAATAGGATCCAGAACACCATACATTCAGATAGCCAGGAAAGTTTTGTTTTCCATTCCAAATTGCCCATAGGGAGATTTCTACCTTTTTTTTATGTGATTGTGTGGGTTTGATTTCAAACTTTTCCCCTTCATTTATGCTTACTCTCCTTCTATCTAGTTTATTGCAGTCATATCCCTTTTCTCCCTTTGTTTCATTAGAAAAGAAAGAAAAAAAAAAAGGGTTGAACACTATATGAATTCACTCTGGTGTAATCTGTTCTCTATTTTCCCAGTCTAGCAGCACCTTTTTAAATTTTAAACCATTCTTCATGAACTTACATTTGTGTATCAAATGATGAGGTCAGAGTTAGTAAAGTTACAAGCACAATGAAGTGGATTTTGTAGGAAAATAAGAAAAATAGGGATGAATCAGTAGAGAGGACATTATTTAGAAGAAACATTAGAAAGATACATAATGAAACAGGAGGGGGATGTATGGGAAATAACAAAATTTCCCTTCACCCCAAGAAAAAAAAAACAAGGGGAAAAAATTAGAGAGGATAACAATTATGAAATAATTATGCCTAACTGGTAAACCTAAAAGTATCTGAAAATTCTGGGATTATCTTGAAAATGAAGCCACAGCAATGCAGAAAAAGAATCTGAAGGAACATGGCTAGAAAAGAGGTGTGAACTGCTACAAACAGATAAAATTATTAAAGACAGTCTTGAAAGCCAGACTGGTAGGAAAGTACCTCTTCAGAATTTTGTAACTTGAATGCAYGCACTAATGTGGCCTCATGTAATAATATACTTTGCATGACTTTAGCCACAAAACAGCCACTGGACAKTAAGAGCCAAGGGCCAAATGACAGGAATGAGTCCTGTAAGCCACAAGCAGGACAACTTTGAGCCCTACACAAGGGACTTATTTTAGGGAATTCAAGATAACAAAGCAACGTGACAACTTAGACACACTCCTTTATACAATCAGGAATCAGGAAAAGGCTTCAGGAGGGGTTAGACACACCCATGCCTTTGTGGTCTCAACTGTGATGAGAAAGTCCACAAATCTGGGCCTTTACCTCAGTACTTCACCTTGTGTCATCCTACTTCATTTACATATAATTCTGAACATAAATATATGTGTGTGTGTACATACACAAATACATGTATATACAATTATATACTCACAAACACACATATGTAACACAGGAATGCAGAAAACCTTGAAGGAAAGACTGAATCAACCCACTGAGTTTATAAAGTAAAAAAAGAAATGCCTGCAGGTGTCACTTATTTTGCTTGACTAAACAGATCTCTGTTCCTAGTTACAACTTTATCTTTGGCATTACAACAGGATATGTACAGAGCACAAGAACTTTTGTCATCACATCCTTTGTTTCCAGAAAGTATCACAGTAATAACAAACAAAATGTGGTTAATGCACTTCTGGGCATTGAAATTTTAATGAATGACTRGTTCCTCTGTGTCATCCTCAGTTATATTGACAGTAAAAATTATATGTTGATAAAAATTTCACAGGAATGCTGACTGATGGGAAGATGTGCATTTTGACATGACTTTAGATGACTGCGTGAACTTGGATAAATAAGTGATTCCAAATGACCATTTTGCTCAGAAGTAGGTTATTCAGAGCAAGAGATTAGATTTCTGCTAACAATACTTTTCCTCCTGTAGTTTMCTGAGTATGTTTGTTTTACAAGACCAAAAGTGATAAATTCAGCAGTAAGGAACTTTTTCATAGATATTTTTGTTTATTTTCCCATTATTTATACTGTCCAATTAAAGGTTAAAGAAATCATTACCCTGAGCAAGCAAGCAATTACAACAACCCAAGTTCAAAATTTGTGCAAATACTTGGTAGTCTGAGAGATTTCATTCTCCCTGGAATGTTCTTTGAAAGGAAAAAAGGGAAAAAAAAAAAAAAAAAAAAGAGGACAAACTAAGAATTCTAAGAATTCCTCACCAGATACGTAACAAATGACCTTTACTGCAGTAGGTACAACACTGGAAAAATATTCACTTCTTTTTTTTTTTATTCTTAAACTGAGAACAGCAGTGGCCTACACTTTAACTTCCTCAGAGAATAAATTGTTTTTCTTTGTTAAACTTCAGGACACTTAGAAAGATCATAGGTGCAAGTAACAACAGCACATTACAAATAGGTTTCTTCCTAGAGGTTGTTGTATTGATGTGTAGAGATGTTAGGGACACAAGAATATCATGCTTGGAACCATAAAAAATTGGATTCTTGGAAAGCAGYCCCATATAGTTACTGTTTTTCTAAAATTCTTACATTATTAGAGATAAATACAGATCATACCAGAGCATCCAGATAGACATTTGTCCATTGGACTTGTTTGGCTTGCTCTCCAGCTAAAACCATTGGTCTTCCCAAAACATCCAGATATTCCTGCCAGGAAGTGTAATAAACTCGTCAGAAGGCAATTATTAGATCAAAAAGCACAAACAATTTTAAAACAAACAAAAATTAAATAATAAAAAATTAAAATATCAGGGGGWAAAAAGGAAATCAAAAGTCACCACTAATAGAGGAGGAGCATTTTTTTACATCTTAAAAACTGTGCCACAAAATAATTCTTCAGTTTGCAGTATTTACTGAAAAGGTAATTCCTGTATAACTCCCAGTCACACAGACCTGACACACTCATAACCACCAATCTCTTTCCACAACATGAGAACTACAACTATTTTTATTATGACATTAATTGCTAATGACATAAAGAAATTACAAGCAGATTAAAGAATCTACCCAGAAGAAGGAGTGGACAATGGAGGGTGGGTGGTGTAACATCTGGGTATGCTAATCTCCTACAGCGACAATTTGCATAATTTCTATTGGAATAACAAAAATCAGAGTTATAAAAACTCTTTTTCCTGCCTTCCTTCAGTCTGTGAGTATGGCTAAAGCCCATGATCTTATGAGATGTCAGATTTCTGGACTGATCTGGGAGTGGATGCCATCAAACTTTTTCTACTTGACTGCTCTTATTAGGGATACGTCTTGCCAGACACAGTCTGGAAGAGTTTAACAGAATCAAAGGGTTCTTATTCAAGCCAAAAAAGGATTGTTATTTTCTGCCAAAAAATGTCATGCCTGGCCTTGGAAGGACAAAGAACTGCTATGATATTTCTCTGCTGTTCTGGACATGTGAGTACCTGGAGTTTCAGACAACTGAAAAGAACAATTGTTCTACACTGCTCTTCTTCAGTTTGGATCTCATCATAYAATCCCAGAGTCCTGTGCCTTTATTTATCTACATGCAAGTCTGCTAAAATATCCCTGCATCCTTTTTGAAAGGAAGAAGTGCAGTCTCTTCCAAAAGGGCTGGATCCATCCAGGTACCTCTCCTATAAAGCAGGATTGTAGCGTGGCATCCACTTGAGTCCAGATGCTCTAGCAGGACTATCCCTCCACGTACATCCACAGCCTCCTCCACATAACAAAAACCCTTTGGATCATGCAGGAAGTATGGCAGAAGTTAAACTATGAATGCCTAGACACATTATAAAAAATTACTGGTTTTATAGAACTTTATAATAAAATTGCTGTCATGTCTCAGCATCAAAGTTTGAGGGACCAGGTAAGGCCCTGAAGGAGGAAAACTGAGCCAAAAGCACAGTCCTTGTGCAGAGCCTGCAGGACACAGAGCACTTCAGGCACTGCATGGTGTGCACGTGCTCAGCCTGCTCTGGAGGGTGTTAATGTGACCAGTGTTGTGACCAGCACCCAAGCTGCTCTGGCCAGCTGGGATCACATTTTAAACTGGTTCACTGCAACCACTTAAAAGAAAAAGTAAAAATCCCTTAGAAAAAAAAAATCTTTTTTTCCAGTTTTCTCAACATAGTGTATCTTAAAATGYAATTGATTTTAGCAGAGGGGAATAGCAAACATATCCAAGAATATATATTATTCCACTTTCTGTGTGTTAAAACTGCATCTGGATTTGGCCAACTCRCTTACCTGGGTGTTTATTCTTATGGCTCCAATAGAGGGGATTTCATAATAATAACCTAAAATTTGAAATAGAAATAATGTCATGTTACCATAACAGACTGCTGGCTTCTTGATCTTGAGGAATTTCATTTATCTTATAATTTTCAGTTCAAATTTTATTGGAATTACTTTTTAAGAATGAAATACTCTTTAGCAGAYGCCACCACCAGGTGCATGGCCAGATGATGGGTCACCATGCCATTCAGACCAAGGTAGTTACTCTTAAGCAACAACAGATATAATTTGTTTCTTTTGGCTGTTTTGTCTGAGGCTGTATCATGAGTTTGTACTCCTGGAATCCCAGTTACTATGATGTGGAAGTATATTTAATGTTTATTTTAATCTGCTGTGACAGCAACATCATTATATGCTGAATGCATATAGGAATGTAAGAATGGTTATGGTCTGCTACAAGAGTGAATTCATAGTATAAAAATCTAAGGCACTCTGTGGAATGGAAAAAAGCTATTGGGTATTTCTCCTACACAGAGAATGGACATTCAGAAAGATCTTTATTTAGCACTGATTTTATTGCTCATTTGTTTTAATTAAAAATATGTTAAATATTGTTCATATAATTACAGTGAAGTCAGGCATTGAGATCCAGCTTCAGTCCAAGAAAATTTAAAGTCAGATTGGAAGGAAGAGTCAGAGGATTAGAGAGGTAAAAGTATTGATATTAGTAATTTCTTCTGATGTACACAAAATCTTTTGATTTAGGAAAAATGAAATAAAACTGCTTCTCTGGATGTGCAAACAAATAATCACAGGGATTTTGGACAGAAGATTATGATCATTTTGCCTCAATACCAAGATGACATAGGTGGTTATGCTTTAAACCAGCTGGTCYTCATTTGTTTTAAAACAATGGAGGTTGCATGCACACAGTATTTTGAGATACAATGTTAGTAAAGGAAAAAAAAAATCTGTTCAAAACACAGATGTCAATTTTCTGTTATTATCTGACAAAGCAATCTGCTCTTCATGAAGTTGTAGTATCTTCTGCATGACTTATCAGTATGCTGAGTGTTTCAAGAGGTTATGATACACATGTATGCTGTTCATCCAGCCTATGCATTCTGTTAGTATTTATTTTTTCTTTATTTATGGATATAGGTCTTTCTCTTATCTTTGCTTTTTGTTACTCTTCTGCCTGATCAAGTCTTTATCTCCTTCCCYGGCAGTCCCAATTTTCAAGATCCTTTGTAATCCAACTCAGCTCTCACCTCTTGCTTCTCACTGATTTGTAACATAGTTTTACATTTTCAGTAAAAATTTTTCAGCCCTGGAAATGGCTTTATTTAAAATACAAGCAAGTTTTTGATAAATTATATATTTTCTACTTATCTCTATTCTTTTCTATTACTTCTTTTATATTTTCTGCTGTATCTTATGCCTTGTTGTACATTTATATTATAAAATATTTGAAATTCCTCTTTCTCACATTCTTGAAACATTTCTGAGTATATTTATCATGTAAAAATTTAAAGTAAAAAGCATTTTACTTCCTTACTAGTGCCTTTTTTACTTTTTCTTTTTGKCTTACATACAGAAAAGAAGATAAAAACAGAAAATACAAGATGCTTGCAGAAACAAAGAAATCACAGCAAGAATAATTTTGATATTTTCATTTAACAAGGTAAAAAAAATTCTAAGTATCTGATCCCTTGTAAGTTTTGGAGAAAAACAGAAGGAAATGTAAGCAGCCAAGTAACCAAACAAAAATCCCTTTGTCCAGACCGCCTAATTTAAAACAGCTTTGCCTAMTTTCTTATCTGTCATCAGTTCCAACTTTACATAGATGGTTATTACAACAAATATTCTCCAAACTGAACCATAATGGTTTATTATTATAAAAACTACTGTGGTAGTTTTCATACAATATAATTTTTTAAATAAAGCAATAAAGAAATAAATATACAATTTTTTTGTTTGCATGTATTTTTTTCATATATTTATTATGTAATAAATGAACTTTGGGAGCTTTTAATGACAAATACAATAAAGCTGAAAAATCTGCCATTTTTAGAGAAAAACAAAGATATCACCTATCCAAAGCTCTAGTGAAGATCAGTTAAAAGAAAGACACAGTACCTTTATTTTCACAGGCCATCCACTGTATGGGTCCTTTGTCATAATTATGTTGGCCAACAGAAAAGGTGAAGACCCGTACCTGTGCAAATTAAAAATCAATGCATATAAAAACTATCATCATCTATTAGTTGTGACCCTCAAGTCATTGATACCTGGAGTTTTCATAAAYTTTCATAGAAAAAGAACACAATGGATTTTCCAGTTTTTGTCRCCATAATAGATATGAGAGATGTAAAAAAGAATATATCATAGTATTGGATGCATTCCTATTATTTCTTACATGAAGCAGAATCAAGAAGAATGCTCTTTTACACAGCCTTCACATTTCAAAAGTCTTACACTGGTGATTGTTCATGAATTAGTTAAATTTTTAGGTTTTTTATTCAAGGGTGATAATTATAACTCTTCAGGTTTTGTTAAATTAATTGACAGAACATATCAATATTAGATGTTTACCAATGACTGAAAAAGAATATATGCATGAAAGTAGAATTCAAAACAAAGCAAAACAGGACTTTTTTAGGCTATAAAATATGAAATTTTCAGATACTGCACCAAAAAAATTCTCATTTTGCTCAKACTCAGTCATTTTTATGTAAAGCCACTAAATTAGTAAAACAGATTTCCATACAGTGGTAAAGTTTCTGATCTTTCCCCTTAAGCTCTTGATATTAATTTAAGATGTGGAGTTTTTTATCATAATTCCATTCTTCTTACACAATGCTACTCTAATCTATCTCAGGAACTGTAAGGAGTGATGGCTGTAGAAAAATTCTCCAAAATCTCTCCAAGTTTTGGACTGAAAACAGACTTTTCAGCTGAAATGATTTTCSATGCAAATTTTCTGATTTGAATGAGAAAATTCTAAAACCAAAATCTGGTACTGCTTTAAAAATATTAAAAAACCTGCCAGTCACATAGAAACATTACAAATACTATGTTTCAGCTTTTAGTTGAGTATTTTGCTCTAAATTTGAGGGTTTTTTTGTTGAGAATCTTCACTTCTCAAATAGGCAAAAAAAATCTGTGTAACATAACCAGAGCTCAACTATTAACCAAGAGCTGTAGGAATGGCTTCACATCATCCATCAGCAGGTAGCAAATGGTGAAACCTTATTAGTGTTGACCTCCACATGCAAGAAGGGCAAAGAAAGCTTTGTGCTGGWTGCCATTTTTAATTAACAATATGTTTTGATTTGCTTTATCCATACAAYCCCCWTGTTTCTACAGTTAAAAGGAGAAYTAAAGCAACTATTCTGCTGCACTGRGCACTGAYTTAAGTGCATGTTTTGTAGTTTCCTATAGGGCAATTCCCCACTAATCTATCAGGCCAACTGCATTTCTGGTTTCACAGACAGGTGTAGGAATGACTATGCCTGCATCATGGCAAGTTATTTTCCTCATAGTTCATACMGATAAAGACAGATGAAAAATACCTTCTATTGCCCTGAAAATATCAGTATTGACAGTGTAAAAATGACTTCACCTGGCATGTTTACATCTCATTTATTAATACTGCACCACATTTGCCTTCCCCCTTTTATTCTTGACAACTTTTAAAAATTGACAGCTAGAATTCTTCTAATGGATCTTCCTGCTTCTGCTTGATTAATGCCTGTTTTTTTCTTATCTGATWATCACAATGTTATTTTATACTGGCACCTCAGCTCACAAGATCCATGCCTATTATACTCCTGTTCYTTTTGAACTCACACTGCTCCCAGTTTATTGCCCACTAAACACTTGATTCAGAAYAGACTCTTCTGAAAAACCATGGAAAAACCCCACTGATGGTCACTAATTAGATACTTGAGAGACCTGATGTTTCTTTTGGATTAAAAGCTACCAAGTCATGTGGGTTCTCTTGTGTGTGTAGAAAACACATGAGTCAATTAGACTGGACTGTCTGGCATTTGATCTCAAATGTAAAAATGAAACGCTGAATTGGATTCAAGTTGCGAAATGCTATGTAATTTAGGGACAAGCAGCAGTGTGTTAAATCTGCAACAAATCTATAAAGAATTTAGAATTTAAATTATTGACAACAAGCAGGAGACAATATATCTGATTTACTGTTCCTTGGATAATTAACAGAGATAAAGAACTGCAATGAAAATTGGAGATTTTATTTGTTACTTGGTTTGGCAAGAGGGTGGGATATTCAAAAGAGTATTCTTTTTCCTATTGCCTCATCTGGAATTGAGTAGAATGACAGACCAGCTGGAAAAATGAGTCAGCAAGTCAAATTAAACAAGCCAATTTTAGAAAAAAAAAAAAAAAAAAACAAAAAAACAAACAAACCAAACAAACAATAACTAGCTATTACTAAAAAAAAAAAAAAAAAAGCTCTGTGCTAAAATTTTCTGTAACAGAGCCCATAGTCAGCCTAAGTATTGAGATGTATTTGTCTATATATTTGTCTATATGTCTTCTTTATAGACATCCCTCCAAAGACAATAAGCTATTTAATTAAACAACAWCAACAAACTCCAAAAAAACAAACAAACCAAACAAACAAAAAACCAATTTAATTACTTTTAATAGGGAATTTATGACTAAGAATACTTTAAGCAACYAGATCAGACACAATGGGTATGAGCACCTCTCCCTTTGCCTGTCCTTCAAGCTTGATTTCAGCTAAGTGGGTGTCTGAGTTGAAGCAAACTGCCAAGGAGCCTTTGACCCCCAGAAGTTGTTTTCCAWCACCACTGAGGCCTGGTTATTTCTTCTCTCTGCCCCTCTGCAGCCTCTTGGGCTCTGTGTAAACTGCAGTTGCTGGGTGGTTTTGCCATGACAGTTCCTCTCCACCACCCTCACTAGGGGATGGACATTTGTGTTCCCCAACCCATTTCCTAGGGAGAGSGTAACCTTGCTTTCAAAGCAGATCTATTTATTCTCTTCATGAAGAAACARAACTTCCAAAGCAGTAAAAACTAATGGAAAAGTAAGAAAAACAAATAGAAGCTGTCATGCTTTCTGATTTTGAGTGGAACTTTTCAAAGTAAAGTRCTTCTAGAAAACTTAGAATTGAGAAGAACTAGAGATGGGCACCAGCCAGCCCTGCCAGCCCATGTCTTGAGATTGTTCTGAAATATTGAAGTCCTCATTTTTAGCAAGGAGGTTCAAAACTAATTCTCTGCATTTTCCTCACTAACCTTAAGGAGAAAAAAAATATTCTTTTTTATGATAATTTACAGTATATAGTAGAGGAATATACTAATTTGCAACAAAACTGAGTGGCACAGGCKGCCCAGTGAGGTTGCAAATCTGCCTCCTTGGAGGTTTTAAACACCAGACTGGATATGGCCCTGAGCAACCTGGCCTGATCTTAGACCTGATATTGAACTATAGACCTTTGCAAGTCACTTCCAAGCTGGCTTATCCTAGGAACCTTTGTAGAACATCAAAGAAATACATGCAAAAAGTCAACTCCTAATCAAAGTGATAGAAAAGAATGCTACAAAAATAGAGGAAGAAGTACTTTATTGAAGAAAATACAATTGTCTAATTGTAAAATTAATTTGCTATTTCTTTTTATTTCTTTCTAGCGGAAGAAGATCGTAAGCACCAAGGTGAGTAAAAAGAGATTCTAACTACTACAGATTTTAATGGACAATGGCACTCAAGAGAGTTGTGATGAACACAAAACTGAAGAGATACCTATCAAAAGGCTGCTTTTCCTACAGATCTCATTTGCTTTTCACGTATTTTATTCCTTCATTTCGCTATTGGAATAAAATTAAGAAACATTAAATTRGATGCTTCCTTTGGGTAGATCATATTATGAGTATTACAAAAAATTAAGGCTTTACTGAAGTTATCAAAGGAGTAATTAAACACAAAGCACTTGTTGTTTAGGCTACTGCCTATATGTGTAGGCAATGTAGAATCACTGAACCATTGAATGTTTTGATTGGAAGAGAACTGAAAGATCATTTCATTCTAACTCCCCTGTCATAGGCTTACAAGCACTGCAACCACTCTGCATGCCCCACTGGAAGAAATGCACATTTTTTGTGCTACTGRAATGAGAGAACTCAAAAACAATTTCTGTGCATCTCTTCATTTCTCTGTTTAGGATAAGATTAATTACCTTTTGGAGATATGTGTCTATTTTACCAGGCACCAAGAGAGCTATACAATTAATTCACTCAATTGGATGCAGGCAAGATAAATCCTGTCATTTTATGCCTAGTATGTAAAAAGACAAAATGCATTTTTCTCTACCACTAAATAAACAAACTGTGATCAAAAACGGRGCTCATCAAACCCTTCAACTTTGGTTTTCATGATGACAGAAGGATTTCAGAACATTTTACTCTGGCCTTTATAGCTGCAGGTAAAGATTCACGGATAATCTTTTTTACTGTACAACAAGAACAGGGGAATAAATAATTCAGTAATTCCAGCATGACCCAGGAAATTATCTTGCCCAGTAATGCATTTACAGATTATCAGATATGAGGAAAAATTGTTTGCAGTTTATATTTAATAGGTACACTTCTGAAATAAAAGGACAACATAAGAAGCCTATCATTTGAATAAAATCATAAAACTCCTCTTCTATTTTCCATTATGCATTCTGTCTTCTGAATCCTTTGTAAGTATAGCTTGTAAGTCACTTAATCATTTTTGTGTTTTGTGCCACAGGCCAGGGACATGTTATGTGGTTTTCAAGCTGCCCCAGCTGAAACTGTGAATACATGTTTTCCTTACATTTTTACATCTGTAGACAGAAATTTGAATATGATTTTGGATTCTGCTGTGAGTTCACTGAGAACAAAAGACATGTATGACCAATCTGAACCGAGAACAGAGCTTCAGAGGACAATCTGAAAACACAATATGCTAATTAGGAAACCACCTGGGATTAGCCAATAGGATACACCAAATACAGAGTGTCACCCAAATTCTGGTTAATAATCTGTCATGCTGAACTGCTCAGTTCAGAACTTCCAGGGACACAGTCCTGAACCATTTAGGTTAAAGCTGTAAACATAAAGCAATTTTTTTTTCCCTAGAAGAAAAATAGAAGTTCTAGGTTAACAGCAGGGGCAAGACTCACAACCATGTGTTAGAGGACAGTTTAAGGATCCTTTAAGCCATCTTTTATGCATTAAAGAAAATGGGACATACCTCACTTTTCTTCTCAGGCCATGAGGGGAAGTAGCACAGCATGACTCACATCTCTAAGGCTACACCATGGTGCCATCCTCCCTCCCTCCCTGCCTGCCCCCCATCTCAGGTCATCTCATTACAGAATTTTTTGGGAATAAGCCCTAGCTCGTGCTACCACTGAGCTGAACACTGGCATTGCTAAAAGAATGGACTGCCACAGGCCAGGACCCATACTGTTGGGTCTGTTAACAATTACAATTATGGATAACTGTGGACATTTCTCCAGCCTGCACMTTGGCCCTGGACCATTTATTAGTGTGGACAGAGCTGTCTGGTTCACTCCTGCAAGGAAGGCTGGGTTTCTCATGACAGAGCCCGAAGGCTCAGCTTTTCAAAATCACTGGGACAGTGGTGCCTCTAAACTCAGAAATGAGAGTTCAGTAGTTGTACAAAAGAGGGATGAGTTCATGGTTCTCAGTTTGAGCACATTCATAACTTCCCCAGCTTTGAATGCCAGGCACAAGAAAGCTCAGAAGTTGGAGATTCAGGCTTTTGTATGTAACTGTTGGGCTGCTGATGCATTTTGCCCTTAATAGCAGTCAGGAAAAAGAAACAGAGATGATCTAAGCAGCAGGGTGTGACACCTAGACAGGTGGCAAGGTTCTGAAGTTTGAAAGGTCTGGAACTCAGAAATCAGAATTCACAATTTTATGTCAAATTAGGWAATAAAAAGAATGGCATCATACACCAGCAGATATGTATCAAGCTATATTTTTGACATTTATGACTACATTAAGGTCTGTCCCTTGCTGTGGATACTCTCCAAAAATATGTGTAGACTTGGGGTAACTGAGAAGRAAAACCCACATGAGAAACAATGAGAAGTAGAATTTAGCTCTCAAATATTTAAATGCAGAGATAATTGCAGGCTGGACATCTTTGAATTTGTAGACATGAAGACAGTAGAAATCCATATGATTTGAAAATCCATTTGACACTACTCAAGTGCTTCCATAAGTGACCCTTCATACTCTGGTTCAACAAGGCATTTAACTATACAAGTGTCCCCTTCAAACCAAAGGAAAAATCTTTCACCTGAGGCATGTGTTTAAAGAAAAATAGAGYAGGTCTTTGGAAATATTATTTTGGACATTTATCCACAGCAAATAATTTCTTCTAAACATTCCATGTGGATTTGAGGTCTTCCCTATCATTAATATCTTTCATTCACTACAATTCAACCTCAAACTTTAAACTGCAATGCTAGCTTATTAATTCATAGTCTAATTATAGTCTGTGTAATTATAGCCTAATAACAAAAAGAAATAATGACACTCTAAAAATTAGCTCACATTACAGTCTAATACTAATCCTCCTTCTATCTTAAAATRAAAATTACGCTTATTGCATATCAGCTGATTATTGGAGAATCTCACTTTCTTTGAATATTGCTCTAYACTGATAATATGGGCCCCATATTATCACCATTTAATGGTATTACTATATCATGAAAATAGGATCAAGAACACTGATGCATAGTGTAGTTGTAGGCAATTATTCCAGGAAAGGAATTGTAAACTAAGAATTATACATGAACATGTAACAAGAAAAGGTGCATGTTCATGGAAGTTGTGACTGCCATGAATCYATGAAATATGTTTTGCTATCTGCAAAGTGTTTCAAAAATGACAGAAGGGTTTTGGTGGTTTTTTTTTTTCCCCAGCTTGTTTCATTCCCTCAAAAAGAAAACATATCTATATAAAAATGGCCATTTCTACTGCAGACCAGTGATCAAAACACCATTGTAGCTGTACTGAAGAATTTCAGAACTAACATTCTCACAGAGCTAAAAACACTATACTAATTCAGTACAGAGTTCTGTAACTTCTTAGTGCCACCTTGTGGAACCACAGCACCTCATTCCTTACAGAAGTGCTGCTGTGTGGTGCCCCTTCCTCTRCTCCCACAGAGCTACAAGAATGAAAGAATAATTCCCTGCTGACACCTGCTAATCTACCTCTGCTAAATTGATTGCAATTACACAGAATGGAACACTGATTATGTGATTCTTTTAATTCTTTACCTAGCTTAAACATAATCTTTCATGGGCCTCAAGTATCACAGGAGTACAAGCAGGGTTTTGTATGCTCACACTAACCTAATATTGGACTATYACATAATGACAAGGAGACAGTGTGCTCTGCACTGCACAGTCTCCTCAAGTAAAATGAAGTTTTTGGTCTCAACATTTTCTAGGTGTGGGTATAAATCAGCTCTGTTATATTAGCTTTGTGTAACATACTGCTTAAAAACAGCAATAAGAAAGAGAAAGGCTGTAGTCCCAAAACCACCAACAGGACTTCACATTGATGAGCTTGAATTTTGTGTTTGAGAGTTAATTTGCCTAYGTCAACCCTGCCAAAAAGTGGCCTTTGGTCCCACTCTCCAGCCTTTAGAGCAACTCTGCCAGCTGATCCCTTATACAAGCACAGAAATCAAATCAGTGCTCCTTCCCTCTTCCCCTTTCTTTGCTGCCACAGGAGCAGTCCCAGCGCTCTGTCTGGGAGTGTGTCAGCTGGCAGAGGTCAAAAACCTCCCAGATTTAACTCAGTAAACCCATCAATTATTGAATAATTGTGGCTGCAGATCTAGCTCAAAGGCTGTGAACACACTGGYTTCTTCTCCCAAGATTTCCACCAGAAGAGCTGTCTTCATCATCCCACCTCAGAGATCCCTGCCCAGCACTCAGTTGCATCAGGTGATTTTCAAGCTTCCCATGCTGCCCCCCAAGACTTCAGATAAAGAACATTCTGGTATCTTTTTAACAATTCATCAGTTGAATATTTTACTTTGACTACCCATGCTCTATTTACTCAGTAGATCTATTTGCTTCTTTGTGGAAATTTTCCCTGTTGAAATGAAAAACAATTAAATTCCTCCTTTCCCTAAGCTGCTTCTCCCTGACACTCATCATTTAGCATTCTCTGAAGAAAACAGTGTTTTTCTGAGAACTCCTTGTAAATTTGGTGGTCCATATCAGGAACCAGATGAGGGAGTTGACAAAGTAATTCCCACTGTACTCTGGATTAAAAGCATTTTAGGCATTTCTTTGATAGTCAAAACAACATTTGGAGGCAGCTGAGCAGCTGGAAAGGACTGGATTAATTGGAGAGATATTTACGGTTCATATTGTGACACTAAGCCCTCTTTTCTTTTTTTTTTTCTCATTGTCCTTGTAAATCCCAGGGAAGAAGTATTACAAATATCATCCAAGTATTTAAAGGAATATTTCAATATGCCATTTCAAATGCTAATTTAAATCACCTACTTTGCTTTCTTCTTTCCCACACAAATAGTCTTCTATAGTTGCTTCCTCAATTTTTTGCTCCCATTTACTCCAGTTCTTGTACAGCATGGAAAAGTGACTGAATGTTAACAGTTGCAAATGCCAAACAGCTGTACTAAAAGAGGGGAAAGGCTAGGTGGGAAAAAGAAGCACCCTCAGAAGCCCTCATTTCCAGCAGAATCCACTTACAAGAAGTCTCTCTGTCTGGAATTATCAGTTACACAAATTTTATGTCTAATTTCGTAATTGGCTGATGCTGACAGGAGCATGAAAATTCTGAACAAAAATGACTCAGTGAGCTTTAGAAAGGGTTTGCCACCCAAACAGGAGAGGGGACTTTGTCCATGCTCACATACTGTTTCTTCAAGACTGACCTGGGAACACAATGATATCTCAGGAGAGAAAGATGAAGGGATGAAAATGCTGCAAATTTGGTTCCTTTTCCTTTTCCAGGTGGAAAAAAAACCTGAAAGCTACAGAATACTGATGGAAACTTAGCAGTGCCAGATAGGTGTGTGCTGAGGGCAGCCTGACCTTGCCTCTGCTTGCAGGTCAGATGTGCCATTACTGCCACGGTGACGATGCCGCCTGTCAGCAGCTGGCACCTGCCCCAGCAGGGCTGAGAGAGAGGGGCTTCTGTGCAGCCATGGAATAGAGAATGTCCTTCACAGGTCATGATTCACGCAAGCAGTTCATGCCCACTTGTTGTGCTTCTTGCCAAGCTGCACCTGAAATCTCAGGACTGCCTTTGAGAAGCCATGAATATGCACAGACAGCTGCCACCCATCCCACAGGCTGGTAATGATAAATTAAATTCAATCATGACACAGRTCACTCATATGCTGAGTGATATGCATTTTCATTTCTTTCCTAATCAGCTAAATTAACTAAATTCTCAGAAAGAAAATACAAGATTTTCCCCTGCAATCCACAGGTAAAACAGCCTTGAGGGGTGGGGGTGTCTGCAGCCTGGGTGTATTGAATAGTTTGTACCAAGATGTTCTTAGTAAATTCAGGTTTAAATTTTGCAATCCTAATGGCTGAAAGAGAAGAGCAGCGAAAATGTACTCTAACAAATTGTACTTTATGTGGCAAGGTGTAAGCCATTTCTCAGTCTATAATGTGATATAAATTGTTAATGTTAATGATTTCTGACAAAGTCTGCTTTAAAAAAAAAAGAAATAGGAAAAAAGAGGTCTTCAGCCCTAATTAGAAATATGCTTCTTACAGAGAAATTCAT
Source organism: Alauda arvensis (assembly GCA_902810485.1). Taxonomy (NCBI): domain Eukaryota; kingdom Metazoa; phylum Chordata; class Aves; order Passeriformes; family Alaudidae; genus Alauda; species Alauda arvensis. The sequence continues at coordinate 962,910 of CADDXX010000242.1, read as the reverse complement.
AATAGAAAAAACATTGCTTTAGAGGGTTGATCTTTGTTTTTTGTTTTCATATTAAATAGCATCTACAGAGTAAGTTTGCAAGTAAAACGTTGAGGTTATTTCTTTTTCTGTGTACATGTAGGATTGAGAGTACAGTATTGTCAGACTGCATTATACAATTCAAAGTGATGGCTTCAGAAAAGGATTTGCAAATAAACCAAATCCTTCCCTGTAAAAAAAAATTCCATATAAATAAACTCAGAATTATTTAAAAAAAATAGATATATTTGAAGCTGGCACTCCAGGTTCTGTGGTCATTATGAATGTTTTTGTTTGCACGTGATTTAGGATGAGATTATGAAGGACAGAATTCCCATCTAAGCCTCAGTAAACACTGAATACATTACTCTGAATTTGATGCAAGGCTAACATGCATATGAGTTCAACTGAAAATACTGACTTCATAGGGGAGTTGAATATAGAAACAGTGGAATGGAGATGTATATTAGGATAAGAATTCAAAGACTGCATATAGGAAGTGATTATCTTGAAAAAAAAAAAAAAAGAGAATTTTTTCCTTGGGTTTTTTTCTCTATTTTTTAGGWCTAAGACCTACAAAAATGTTCATGAAAAACCTCAAAAAAATTTGAAGCTCATACTTCCCTAACCATGCAAGTACAAGATTGTAAAGTCAGTTTCTTATTCTTCTGTTCAAGACAACCTATTCTAATAGCATATTCAATTCTGCATATTAAATTATACCTTGTACCATGCAAAAGAGAATGTAACTGTGTATCCTGGAGGTATGAAAGAGCAGGTTCTAGCCTTTTCTCTGAGACTAAACAGGATTCTGACTCCATGTCATTTTCTAAGAAGAGACTGGGGTATTTTCTATTTACAAGCATACTCATTCCCTGCTGTAAGATGACTTTTTTCCTTGCTTTTTTTTTTTTTTTCTTTTCAAAATAAAAGGTATATTTTTTTAAAAAATGCTTTAGAAAAAGATCTTCTAAGTGACATTTAGTAGTTCTTWCTCTGGATAAGACTTCTCCACCAGAACTCCTCTATCTCAAGTGCTGATGTTCTCTCCTAAAAAGCACCCCCTCCTTACAACATCTGCATCAGTCTTTAATATTCTGCACTGACGTAAACACAAGGTTTCTTCTTGCCTGGGTGAAATGTACAGTTCATCAACACTTGCACTCTAACTTCTCATTTCCCTTTCCTCTGTTATGCTTCTTGCATGTATAAGCACATACTTCTTGCTATCCAAATGGGCTGTAACTTTATTTTTTTGAAGTTTTTATTTCCTTCTCAACCTGTCATCTGTTTGGGCTGCTGCATGAATTCAGCTTGTGCCACCATCTGCTTGTTTCWGCTGTTCCTTTATTCTCTTGCCCCCTAAAGAGATTCCTATTCTGTATTTCCCCTCTTGGAGACCAGCTATAAACTCTTCTTTCTGTCCACTTTTTCCAGCTGTGCACTGGCAAACCTCTCCATCCACCAACAGACTTCAACACCTCCCTATGAGGTGGCCTAAGCAGCATTTAGAAACTAAGATTTCTATCAAGTTTTAGAGTCACTAAATAATAGTTAATTCTTTTAAAACTATTATTCAGTTGTGCTATCTTAGTTATTGTATGCTTCTGTATTCTATTAAGTGGAAAAATTCTGCAGTTTCTTCCCAGAAAGTTGCATTTTTAAACCAATGTTGTAAAGTTAACCTTTGGAAAACTCCAGACTCAGTGATCTTACAAATGTCAGAATTCTGTCAGAAGGGACAACTTTACATAAAAGCATCTCTTAATCTACACAATCTTTTTTTTTCCCTTGCATTCTTTTTGACATCTCTACCTGCAGAAGACAATTCTTAACTTTTAAATTTTCTTCACTCTTTGTATTTTTAAATGACGGGGAAATGTGAACCTCTCTTATTTGGCTTTCACAGTGAAACAACTTTAATTTTCTCTGTCTCTGTAACTGACTTATCAGTCAGTTTTTACTTACTTATTGCACTTCCCCTAAAAAAGACACCAGAAGCATAGAAAAATTATTTATAACTGTAAATATATAAGGTCATGCAGATAAAACATAATGTGAGACATAATTACTGAATATCTTGTAGCAAGTTAGGAAAATTCCTTATTCTASAGGATGCCAGTTAATTTATTTTTGAATTTTAAGGCAGAATTATCTGTAAATCTAGGGGAGAGAAAATACTCTGAGTGAAAGATCAAGAAGTGATTTTTATCACAAGGAAAGGAAGGTTTCATAACAGTAAAAAAAGGATAACAGGCAGACTCCAACACACACAAAGAATTTGGTAGCTGAGTGAGTAATGTAGGAACACAATTTAAAGAATGAAGGATTAAAAGAAAAATGGCAATTCAGGAAGAAGAAAACATTAAGTATACAAGAAGAAACAGCTTAATGTAATGTAGGTTTAAAAAGACTTGGAAAAATCACGTTTTCCAAAGCTCTTCTAAAAGATACTGAGACTGGAGACAAATTGTTAAAAAACCCCCAACAAAACATACAACAAAAAACCCCAAACATCTAGGGCAAAAAGATTCAGAATAGAGCAAAAACCAAATACCTAATAACACAGTGCAAAAATAATATAGTTAATATAAGTTCCAAAATAAGTAAGTTAAGCTCTTTGATATATTTACCCAAGAGATGATATACATAAGAAAAAAAAATGCTCTGTTTTCTTGATATCACTTTCAGTTTCTCTCACTGTTCAAGAGTGACAATGTGCCTTTATACACAAAAGGTGTGTAAAGAATAAAGAATTAATATAATCTATGATACACATTTGATGAGTCTGAAAGAAATTAGCTTGTTTAATCAAAAAAGCCAAAGCTGGATAGCAAACTTGGATGAAAGTTTGAACATAGAAATTGTTTCCTAAAATGGAAGGGATATTATTATGATAAGAATTAGCTGACCTTATTAAAGAATGTAAAATGAAATGAAAAAAAAAGAAACTCTAAACCCTCTAAGCCTAATTTGTCTTAAGGAAATCTTGGAAAGCTTTCTAAACAGGGAGCTGTTGGAAGAGAAGAATGTAAATACCTATGGAAGCTGTGGAACTCGATACTTTAAAGAAGAGGTTACATAAACATCATTAGGCATGGCCTAGGTATTAAAAGGCTTGTTGCAGAAAGTCCCACACCTCTGATTCTTGAATTACAGAAGAACATAATCAATCCACAAGCCATTTCACAGCAATTKCAAATTCACAGGAATTAATGCACAGTTCATATATGGGGGGGCTGAGACAGGATGGACCCTCTGATGTCTAGCCTCAACCAGCTCTGCCATATGTAGCACTTTGTTTATATAAATAAGCAAAATGCAGTCTGACTCTCTTGCATTCATTTGTCCCAAAACAAACATAATGTGCTTTCTATATTAACTGATATTCCATCCTTGTTGCTTTGATTAATCATTTTATGCCATCTGCAGCATGAACCTCAGTGTGATGCACTGAATCAATTGCTATTACTACAGTGTTTGGAATTGAGGATCAACAAAAATAGAAGTATCAAATAGCCTGCTCCATGCCAAATTTGAAGGAAACAAGCTGCCAGTTGGGCTTTATGTAACAGATACACATGACTTTAATAAAACTGATAAGGTTCCTTTTCAACAATGCTATATTAAAACTTTCATTAGTCTTGTGCAGTTCTCAACACCTCCACGTGGATTTTTATCTTGCACGGGAGATAAAAATGCCACGTGGCAAGCCRGGATCATAATGAAACAGCAGCATAAAGAGGAACTCACATCAACAAAGAGATGTGTGTGCAGACACATGCATGAAAAGGTTGTGCAAGGAGATCTCCCTAAAAGAAGCCCCCTCAGCCCCACTGCACTTTCAGCTGCACCTCTTCAAGYCTGCAGCGACCTCACCAAGGTGTCCACACACAGAACAGCACAAGGGATGTGATGGCTGAATGGAAAACTGAAAAAAGCAGAAATAATATAATGGATATTACTTCCTTATTGAAGTCTCCAAGTAAGGCTTGGTGATGTTTGGTGATGGCTACAGATAAATGGGTCAGTGAAAATGGTAGAGGAAAGACAGGCAGACTGTTGTAGTCCAAGAGCATTGCCAGGGCACGGAGACATGGCAGCCCAGCAGGTTAGCTGAGGAGAGATGACTTTTGAAAGAACAGTGTGTAGATATTTTTGAAAAAAGTATCTTAATCTCTGAAATTAGATTCCTAGTGGGGAAACAGAGCTTCACAACCATCAGGTAAATGTGGTTCAAAATCTAAGTGTATGAGGAAAAAATGCAGGCCTAACATCGTACTGAAAAAGAAAAAAAACACCTACCAACCTCTCCCACCAACCCAAACTGGTATTCCATGGATTTACAGACTCAAGACTTACATAGCTTAGAACTGTGCAGCTTGACTATTACTGAAGCATATTTGGGTACTGAGTGTGAAAGGAGAGAGACTGCTGATATGGTATATTTAAATTCATTATTGTCATGGAATTAATTTATGTTAGGAATCCAGAAACTGAGACAGTAGGTATATTGCAAGCCCTTAATTAATAACTGGAGCTAGGAGGTAAAAAAAAAAAAAAAAGAAGGCAATTTGCCTTTACAATATGCTTCTGTGAATACTCTAATAACAGTTTCCACTTTTTACTTTGAAAGRAAAAGTAACGGATTATGGAATTTTTAAATACTGACCCAAGTTTCACCCAGAATATTTTAGGTTTACCATTTGTGCATATCATGGAACATAAAATTAAACTAAAATTAACAGCTGGAAGGTGACACATTCTTAAGGCAGAMGTGATTAGGGAAAGGGCCAGGGAGCCAGTTTAACCAGCTTGCTGAAGCTTTGTTCAGCCGTTAATTTAATTACTTTGTGTTATATCCTGTGTCACAAGTCTACCACRCACTCAGAAATGCAAAACCTGTTGGGATGCACTCTGACAGCTGTTCAGCTCTATTCAAAGCTGCCACTAAGTGTTGYGAAAGATGCTGTTTCAATTTCAAGATCTGTAAGTGACCATATMAAGTTATGTTTGGTCAGTCTGATCCTGATGAGAATTCTGCAGCGACCCAAAGTGGAAACATCATGGGCTTTTTGGTCCTTTGAATACAGGACCAACACTCACCTAGARCAAYACATAYACCACTGTCTAAATTAACATTSTTTTSATTTTAGTTTTATTGACTTGCAGTTATGCACTAATGGACTGAAACCAAAAAGGAAAATGGTTCCCTCCACTGGTAATGACAGTRGGAAGCTTGTTTTTTTAAAATGGAAGTTTTACAAGTTCTTYCTCATAAATATTTCATTTTATCACTCTATTGACATGCTGAATGTGTCCCATTTGGAAGAAGTCAGTGGCAGCTGTAAGCTTCCCAGTGGAGTTCCAACAARCTGGAGCCTTCTCCCATAGGATCCCTACCACTGCAGCAATTCTATGCCCATCACAGAGAGATATTYTTAATGGAACTGAGTTGTTGGAAAACTTCACATCATCTCCTCTCAAAGGATACTGTCAGAAAAATCTACAAAAAATGAGGTTGTATTAATTATGGCAGCTAATTCATTGTTAATGTCTATAATGTCTTATAAAACCCTATTTATAGGTTTGCTCCTACCTGAGGGGTCAGACTAATTCTGCCTCTGTGCGTCGGGTCAGTTCATCCAACCCACACAAACTTCTTCCATTTCTACAAAACCTCAAACAACTAAAAGTACATGAGGTATGCTTAAGGTCTTTTCCTACTCACATAACTTGAGCAATCTTTCCAAATACAGATTCCAAGGGGAAAACTTGACCCAAAGGTCTGTGGTTTTCTATTTTCAACCTGAATTCCAAATTCTCACGATAAACGCCTACGGGGCATACATTTCAATTAAATTCATATTGCTATCCTCAGTGAAGCTGTCTGTAGGAGGAGTGCAAATAAAATGAAATTTAGCACCCTCATTCCTGAAATTTAGAGCTTGTGTGGTATTTTACACATTTAATGTGAGTGCCCCAAATGTCACCATAAAGGTAAACATGCCAGTTTCTAAATACCAGGCTCAGCATGKAGTTGCAATATGTGACAATAAAATCTGGCTTTATAAAGGCAAAGGTGAAACACAACTGTGATTTTCCTTTTCGAAGAGATAACATGTTCCTCCCCAAATCTGTGTTACATAAGTTCAATAACTCTCCTATTTGCACTGTAAATTATTTATGCAGACAGAAAACTTTTTAAAATATATCTGTATGCTATTTCAAACGGATTAAAAGTTTGAATTCAAAAGGACTACTTTTAAGCCTCTAGATTCTAGGCTGCTTTTTCAAATGTTTTTATTGCATTATTTCACTTGAAGGTTGCACCAACGATGCTGCAAACAAGTGTACTAAGTCATGTTATTTGATGGGCTGAAACGAAATCTTCTTTCATGGATTTACAAATTAACTGACATGAAAAAGAAAATACTTACAGAGCTCAAGAAATTTTGCATCAGGAAGATGGAAACAGGGATTAATAGATTTGAATAAATGGTCTTTTGTTAGTACAAGAAAAAGAAAATAAATTTAAAACTCAGTGGTGCCTAAGTGACTGACTGTGACATAAGACAATAAAGATTCATCTTTTATATGCTTTATGCAAAACACAGAGACAAATGGTCAAATAAATGCAGAGCAGGCTAGAAGATMCGTATGCTGATACATATTTATACCATGAACTGCTTCTAACATAAAACACAGAAAACTTTTCAACMCTTAATATTGAATAGTCCCTCTACAAATGATAAATATCAACATAGTCCAAAATTCACTGGATATTTATGAACTAAATGATTAATTACTGCAATAAAGGCAATAGAAACTTCACCCACATATCTTTTAAATCTCATCATTTAATATAAGAAAGCAGCCTACTCTGCAAYCTAAGAAGGTAACACAATATTTGTGATTATGACTTTGCAAGATTAAAAGTGTATGTATTTTTCATGTTGGAAWGTGTCCAAAAATTATGCTAYTGTCTACTGATAATGAACTAACATTAAGTTACTTACTGAGGCAATATCATGAGAGCTCATCATTCTGGAATCAAGTGTGGCATTACTAAGGAGAGCATTATCACAAGCATATTTTTGCATAAATCTTATTTTTAAAAATATTAGAATGTTATSGAAGATGTTGGGAGATTTTACTGTGACTCCTCAAAAACAATTTACTGGTCCAGTTTCATTAGATGTTCTCCAACCATAAATTTCCCTTCAACACTACAAGGATTGTTACTGATTGAAAGTGATAAGGGGAAARCAAATGGTTCTTCAAATAACACCTGCATAAACTTGGTACTGCAATTGCAATGTCACCCTGAAGAAAACTATTTAGGACTGGTATCTAGCAACTCAGAGCTTCATTAGGCAAGTGACAAAGTTTAAGTGTTTGCTAAGATTTGAACTTGYAGATGCATAGACCAAAAAACAAATGTAGAAAATGTGCCTTGCATTGCATTGGCAATGCATTAAATGATATATGATGATACACTGACACACAGTGACCATCATTWCCATTATGCATTTGCTGCATGCAATAAAACCCCAAACCCTCCTTCACAAGAGGTGACAAGAAAGTGACTGTGTACATTACTTTATAAATAACAGTATACCTAAAACCACCCCAATCCTTGTCAGAGAAAATTTACAGTATTAAGTGATACAGTAAAAGAACCATTTCAAATTAGTAAATCCTACATTTCATTTATTATACTTCACAGAACAATCAACCATCAGGCATGATATGATTAGGATCTCAAATCTTGGCACTCCAAATCTGTTTTGTTGTTGGGATTGAGTATTTTACTACACTTTCCTCCAAACACACAGCAAATCAAGTGAAAAAAATAATAAGAAATGAATCATACATCTCTTTCCTTTTGGATGTATTTCCTATACCTGGCGGCTGTTGTTGTAATGTGAAAAAAGCAACCACATCCAAATTTGAAGAGGAACCTCTGCATGTAATTTCAGAGCACAGCCATGTGTGTCACACAAGGCTAAAACTTCCATTCTCTCTTCTAATTGCCAGTTCATAAAGTACTTTTAACTCAGACACAAAGATTAACTAARCCCCACCATATCAGTCTATGTGAAGCACTCCTGTAAAGCAGCCACAAAATGATTATTYAAGGTCAGTGATTGAATCACTGGTGAAGATACAAACTGACCACTGCTTTTCCAGCTCCACTTTTGAAAGCATCAATTCAAGCATATGAGGATTTCCAATKAAATACTTCCCCTGCTTCATGCAGATACATCCATAGCAACTGTTAAATTGCCTTTATGAATCATACTTTAAATTCTAGCTGCTTTTTTTSAAAACAAAACAAAAAACAACTCACAAAACCCCACAGCTGCAGGCACATCCCCAGGCACTAGAAAAGGTAAATGCTTAGTTGCTGTGTGAATCCAGCTCATATTAAATTTCTATTTAGAATGTGATTAATCTTCTCATAATAATAAATAACAGTTTGCACTGAAATTTAGTAGGAAACAACTTTAAAAGCTGCTATGTTTCATGCACACATTCCTGCATTTTTAGATCTTTAAGTATGMAAAAGCCAGACCAGAAATTTGATTAGATTCAAAAATAAATCCAAAACCAGCACAGCTAATAATCCAATTTAATCTAAACAACAGAACTCATCCAGGGATTCTCATGTCAAACCCATAATTCTGCTTGAACCACACATCAAATTTCATCAGCAGAAAGCCATCCCACTTCTTGCTAAGACATTCAAAGGTATAATTAGCCTCACTGGGAAAAATGTGGGTTTGTTCCTGCCCAAATCTATTCAAATTCAGATTCTAACCTTGAGTTCTCATTTTGCCTTTGCCTGGCAAACAATGAAAGCACATAAAAGATATTTGCAGTGAGAAGACAGAGATACACACACATATCCTGTCATTTAACTACCTATGTTTCTGCTGGATAATTCAGAAATTWCACTAATGCAAGAGAAGTGTCAATAGAAAGTTGAGTTTTTATGGGGTACAGTGTACTTCTGCATTACTTGAGACCAACGAGTCACAAAGTGTAAAACATTAAATATATTTTATGATTTTTTCAAATAAATATTWTAGTTTGAAAAAGCTTTAGTTTTCTAAGGATCAACACTAATGAGTTTTCTTAAAATTACTTTATACATACACCAAATCCTCTTTCACTTTCATATTTAAATGTTTCTCTTTATGCTGTTGTATTTCATACAGTAAAATKTTTCATGTATCACTTACTTTTTTGTCTTCATTATATTTGTGGAAAATTTCTTGTGCTCTTTCTTCACCACCATCTGTAAACAGCATAATAATCTTATTGCAGTTAGCTCTGGAGACACTGTGCTGTAGGAGATACAAACAGAAGAGTTTTTACATTTCAGGCTATAAGGAATAACAACTGTTACATCTGATGGCTACACACTTCCTACTTTTACATGGGAATGTCAAAACAGAAAAAAATCTTTCAGAATTTCATTCAATACCCCCTTCTGAATGAAAAACAAAACAAAATAAAATATACCAAACCCATTTTTCTGTTCCAGGATACTTAAATATGAATCACTTCAGATCTGGCCCAACAGAGTGGAATAGGGATTTGTGGAATGGTGGAATAGTTCCTTTCACCTCCACAAACACAGGGAGAGCTCTTTAGCTCTTACTCATCACATCAGCCCCACAGTGTTCCTCAACAGGTCTGCATGAGACTTGCACAGTGAGGATCCCTAAATATTCTTACTCTTCTCTTTTCTCATCCTTACCTTTTTTCCCTTTAGCATTACTTTCCTTGGGGAAATTGGGAACAATGGACCTGAATACTTATTTTCTTTCTGGATATGCTTTTTTTTTCTGTTGGACTCCTACTCACAAAAACTTTCCAGCTCATTGACCACTTGAATAAAAACTCTGTTAATTTAAGTGTCCTACAGGATATCCATCTTACCAGGTTTGAAATATTTTGGCCATATTTCTTTAAAATGAGCTTCACCTTCCAAATCTTTAATTCTTTCATGTTGTTTTTTGAACTATTAATAATCCAAGCAAATAGCTAATCTTTAGAAAAGYATTTCAGCATAAGGTTTACATAATATATTGCAGCCAAGATATGACCACCTAGATTATTAAAATCTCTCCATCACCTACTTTTCCAATTATGTTGCATCTCAGAGCTGAAAAATGGAGCATGTTCAATTATTAGTGGAGAGCAAGCCTGAAATAGAATTAAGAAGCCCCTCTGACTCCTAATTCATCAAAGTAACTAGTAAAGCCCCTGAGAAATATGCAGTGTGTTTTGCAAAGAAATAAAAAACATTGTTCCACAGCCAGATCAATAGAGGTGAGCATGAATTTAGGCTCCTCTTTCTTTATTCTCTAAAAGTTAAGARTCTAGTGTAAGCAAATTGCTTTTTACTTTTGCAGCCATTCCTTGCCCTTTGTGTTGCAYACAAATGATCCCAGTCAGACACACCTTGGTACTTCTGAGTAGTGGGATGTGACAGAGTAAAACCCTCAGAGATCCAGTGAWACAAATTCAACTTCTCCTTCCACCAGCCTGAATCYTGCTGTATGAATTTACACCAGAGTCAGGAAGATAAATAGAGGAGTTGTCCTTACAAAGTCTCCAGTTCCCCCTGCTCTGCTTTTGGGACTAGAGAGTGATTGTCACCAGGCTGGTCAGGTGTGATCMTCCCACTCCCCTCTGCCACTTTTCATTCTACTCACTGCTCTAATTCCTCTTCARTATTCAGTGAAGAATTACTTTTTTYCTTACYATTATTACTTTCAAATGTAATAATTTGGRAAAAAAAAATCAAGCCCAAAGATTACCTTACATGTAACAACATATAAAACCTGCCTGAAATCAATACCTTCTCTCCAACCTCATCAGCACACTGTGTTTCAGTTGGRATTTAATAATTTATGACTTTTTTCACTTGTGAAATATAACTTGCAAGATAYTGCTTTGGGCTGCAATTCTCTCGATATTAAAAAAGTAATAAAAGTAGGGTTGGATACCTCAYAAATAAAGAAATTCACCCACATTTACAGTGATTTAATATATAGGCCAAAATAAGATCAGAGGGACAAGGARAGGGACCAAAATTTGCTCTTATTATGGAACTTTCTAGGGGTTCTGAAAGAACTTGAGAACTTGAGCTAGGCTTTGCCTTCACTGTCTAAAGCAGGACTTCTCCATGGCTTACTTAGCATATGCTTACACAGCATCAGAAAAAAGCAGTTTTCTCTCCTCATACTCACAGAAGGGCATTTACTTACACTACATGGTTGAGACACTAAAGTCATGTCAAAGAAAAAAAAAAAAATCCAAGATTTTAGCCTCCAAACATTACTGGAAACCTGAACATGAATACACTCAAATCATGTGATATTACCTCATCCCTGAAATTGTTAAAGGCCAGGCTGGATGGAGCTCTGAGCACTCATATCTAGTGAAAGATGCCCCTGTCCATGGAAGAGGGGTTGGAACCAGATGATCTTTAAGGAATTTAAAGCACATCTTCCTCCCCCCCACACTCCTTTGGTCTAAAAGGGAGAGATAYTGGCTCAGGGAGTGAATCCATAACAGATTATGAAAAGCTGGTGCTSTAATTTCATCATTTTTCTGAACAGTTTGCCTTAACAGTCCAATGGGCCCCAGGACAWGAAACAGCTTCTTAGCTTAAACCACAAAAGGATACAAGTGGAAYTGGACTATCTATTAATTTTTAAGTCTCTCTTCTATTTGATAGAGGCCTTATCTTTGTCTTTCAAACAAGCAAGCAAGGCATGATTCATTTTATAATGCATCTAAAATGGCTTTCAATTTATTCAGGTTTAACACCTTTTAAATTAACTCTTTAAGTGGCAGGTTAYAATTATATCTTGTGACATGACACTTTAGGAATGCATTTTCACTATTTTTTTCTTTAAGAAGCCATAGATATTACAGTATGAGGGGAAAAAACCCTCCTGAATTGCTGAAGCTAAAGCATTATGATTTTCAAAGAAGCAAGTTAATGTAATAATAAATAATAGGAAAATGCTGTATTAAACATATGGAGTCCAGATAATTGCTAATCACATGAATTATTATGTTGAAAAACTTTAAGTGTCTATTTCTATTTATTAACACAACAGACAGCAATTTTTCCATGGCACCAACATTACTTTGGTATACTGGAATATTGTTTGAAATAATTGTCATCCAGAAACAGTATCCACAAAATTATTTTGAAAATTTGAGTAATACTGCATTGATATGGACCTTAAAGTAATTGGATTATTTGAATTCACAAATATAAAACTGGAGACTATTCCAAAGCATATTTTGTATTATTTATTTAAGCCTGTATTGTACCACCACATTATATTGTTTTGTCAGCAGAGTGTTGGGCTAAACCCATCACCAGCCCTTTACTCTTCCTGCTAAATGGATTTGGCAATATCTGGAGAGGATGAGTTCATATCCAGCAATCCACAATGTCCAGCCAGAACTTCCAGTCTTAAAGAGATCATGGGAGGCTAATCACACTTCTGCCTTCAGCTACMAAAGAGATGGTCCCACCTGAATACTGATCTCCAATTATTTTTTTAAGTATTACTTAAGACCTACAAAAAAGTCCAGTTTGAGGCTTTCCCTTTGTTCAGCTTTTCTTAATGTTGCCTGCACACAAAGTATGTATCTGATGCTGCACTAAATGTAATCCATAATTTAAAGCAAATATAAATGTTCTGAGGAACATATTTGGAAAAATTTCTTATCTCCCTGGTTTCCTCTGCATAAGATGTCAACAGGTGCAGAAGAGGGGAAAATTCCATCCAGCCAGGTGCAAAATGTCTGAGAAACTTCAAAATATTGTTTGTGGTTTTMTATAACWATCASCRGAGGACWSCCACTCATTTCCCCACCACACTGCRCTGCTCATGTAAATAGTGGTCTACTGAGARAATTCTCATGAAAACATTGAATTTTACTTTCCTCCATCAAAATTTAGCAAGGTTAGATTTTTATACATCAGATCTAGCTTTAAACTACAAATACAATGTCAGGGAAGTGTCTTGAAGGCCAGAATCTGGCAGATTAGGAAAAACAAACAAACAAGGAAACAAAAAAAAACCCAAAACAAAACAAAACAAAAAAAAAACCCACCAAAACAAAAACCCCCCTCCCCCCACCAAAGCAATAAGGATATGAATACATTTCTCACTTGTTAAGCTATATCTTCCCTGCTGTAAAGTGATACAGCTTCATTTATATTAAGATTTAATATATAATATGCCTACTACAGGAACATGAGAAGCAGAACTATCTTTTTAAACAACTACATGAACCATTTAAAATTTACTTATAACCCCAAACATTTGCTGTAAGTGGGAAATGTTATTCAAAAAGCTGGTGCCTGGGTGAAAATTAGAAAGTGTAATGTATTTAAAACATGGAAATAATGCATTTATTTTTTGAGGAAATTGTTCTTTTTATACATGAGAGAGATAAAGAATAGTCTCAGTGAGTGAATGTTACTCTTTGGGCATAATCAGGTGCCTAGTATTCCTCTATTAATTAACTAATTTCCTTCCCTCTGTCTTGCTCAAACCATGGACTTGAGCAAGTGTGGAATTGTAGGTTAACTAAGCACTGCTAGGAGCTGATGGGGTGAAATTGCAATGATAGCACAGTAACACAGATCTTTCCATTTTAAAATTAACAGCAAGTCAACCACTGCCATAAGTAYGTGTCAACTGTGAATCACACAGTAAATGAAAAACCAGCTGAATGAATGAAGTAAAACAGCACAACAGATTGAAAACCAAATTAATTCCAAAATCTTAGCAACCTGCTGGGGAACCTGCAATGAAAAAACAACATTGTTGGGACAAATTTACTAGCTAAATATAGGTTTGCACTTCTACCACTTAGTTACACAATGAAGGAGCATGCAGTGGCCCTCTGAACATTCCAGCTCTCCTTCACTGGCAGCAGAGAGATCTCACTTAAATACTTACATTTAGCAGCTGTTCAAAAGCATAGCTAAAGCCTTTTTTGTAATCCGTAATTCCTTTAGCAGAGATTTTATAGACAGCTTCTTTCAGTTTCTTCTTGTTCCTCACATTAGCTTGGACAAGATGATTAAAGCAACTTACATTCTGAGCATTATTATTAAACTGCAAAAGAAATAGAAATAGTATTAAAGTTAATTTTTTTTTCTGTGCACTGTAGCAGTGAAGATTTATATTTTCAGGATCTTCATGTGATAAAGAATGTCAAACCTAGATTTTCATTTCCACTATGCTGAGAGCAACTATTAGTGACTGGAGATTGCAAAATGAGACTATATATTTAAAAAAAAACCAGGTATTTGATGCTTCACTCTGTGGCAACCCCCCAAAAAAACCCACATATTTTTTTCAAGTTTACATAACGAAATAAAACTCAGAAATGCAGAACTGAGGAAATAATTTTAAAAAATAGATAAAGATATATTTTACTTTTTTTAACCCCCTGAAAAATATTGGTTGAGTCGTCAGGTGACTTCCATATTGCAYGAATCAGTTTGGTGGTTTACAATGTAACTCTGAGATCAGATTCAATTGGTGTATATAAATTATGGAAAACAAAATACACTCTGGGAAGCACAGGAGAGTAAAGCTGCAAATATGAGAATACTGATGATAGCAACAGACATTTGTGTCTTGAAAACACACACACTTCTCCTGTCTTACTCACATACCCATAAAGGCTACTCCCTGGTACGTAATTTATATGATATTCTGACATTATGTAAAAACAGACACAGAAATTTTTTTAAGTGCAAAACATTGTCTGCACAAGTGGAAATCAGTTGAAGATSGCTTTTAAATTTGTCTCTGTATAAATATACATATATTCATGTATACTAAAATACAGACCTCACAATTTACATTTCAACTGGAAACAGATAATTATGCCTCTTCCTGATTATGGATATTCAGTCAAAGTCAATATAAATGTAATTTTATGCTGTCAACCTGGCACAAAGCCTTAAAATAATTTACAAATCAAGCCTCATTGGCTAAAGTCTTACTACTGTTAACTAGTTCAACAGTGCTCTGTATATTAAAAGGTAAATAAGGTCACAAGTTTCAATAAATGCTCAACTATTTACACACCCAAAATAAATCGCTAAGTACCAGGCACAAAGCACAGAGAGAGAACTGCTCTCAGCAGCAAATACCAAGCTGTAACTGCAGGACACTTAAAACAAACAAAACTTAAAAGGATAAAAGGATTAATAAAATTAAGCCATTTTAAATAATGCATAGTATTTCAATTCATATTATAAGAGAGTTACACTCTATGTTCTCAATTTATTCCATATAGCCCAAAAAAGAATATTTTTGGGACCATAAAAACTCAGCATGTTTTCCTGCTTAAGCAAAACCATGAGATGACCACACAAACATAACCAGTTCACTTTGATGCAAAACTGATACACTCAATGGTGCCAATGTAAGTTACAGAAGTAACCAGTAAATCACCAAATGATTATTGGATACAKAAACCATGAGGGAGTGAAAACAGTTATTGTGCTGTGGAATTATTTCAGTTTGACTCGACCTAAATTTATAGCCATGATAGGAAAATTACAGTCATAAAGTAATTTTATAAAGACAAGGTCTGAAAACCAAAAATAAATCCTGAGTTCAATCCTATGGCCTGTAGATGCCTTKTCTTGGCTATGGCAAACAGCAGTTTAGACATTCAAGTGAAAATTTAGTGACAGGAGAAAATTTCTCCCTGGAATGCCACTGATATTAAACTGCCAATCTAAGTTGCTTGCYAACAGTCCTGCAGATATGTCAGGATAATTATTTCTAAGAAGGTCAGGAATCCAGCACATGGATTGGTAATTATGGATAAAGAAATGATTTTTAAAATATTTTCAGGAATACTGGTTCAAACTGCAGGCAGCAGAAAAGGAAATTGTGCAATACTACACTTKCACATGAAACTGCATTGCACTGTACTCACATATGCTGTACAGTGAACAAAGGGTCAAGCACAGCATCTGCAGCTGGAGATGCACAAATGCTGATGGAAAATGAAGGAGAGAAATGACACATTTGTAGCATGGAAAGTTACATCAACCAAAGGCTGCAAATGCTGTAATTTAATTAAGCTGATATATGAGCCAGCTGTTTGCAGAGACATCAGTCAACATTAATGCTAATGCCAGTCAGAAAAGCAGATGAGCAGAGTTTTTGATTAGATGAAGGAATCAGTAGAGGGAACAGCAATCCTCCAGAATGAACATTTCCCTGTTTGCTAGGAAATGAAGGCAAGGCTCAAATCTGACTGATGA
Organism: Alauda arvensis; assembly: GCA_902810485.1. Classification (NCBI taxonomy): domain Eukaryota; kingdom Metazoa; phylum Chordata; class Aves; order Passeriformes; family Alaudidae; genus Alauda; species Alauda arvensis. The sequence continues at coordinate 946,544 of CADDXX010000242.1, read as the reverse complement.
AAATGCTCAAAGAGGGAAAGAAAATTCAGGAGTGAATTTAATTAATCTGAACTTCAGTAAACTACTGAAGTAATGGAAGAATTTCAACTGTAAAAACCATCAGATCACCCTTAAAATTGACTTTTCATATGTGACAAACACCAGGACCATTGAAAACTTAAGAGTTAGCCAAACTGAGCCAGCTTTTAGTTACGCTCATCTGAAACATAATAGAAACAGTGGCACTCTAATTTTTTGCATATTAAGATGTGTAAAAATTTACACATCTTAATTTACAAGCCAAAATAACTGCTGTAAGCCTTTACTGATTACTGGTCACATTGTCTGACCCCTAAGTATTATAATAATTATTATTTCAGTTCACARGATTTCTTGAAAACACAATCACTTAGTATTTAACTGAAGAAAGAACATGTAAGCTTTCAAAAACCAGTTGCTATTTCAGAAAGTCCATGTTCTTACAAAACTGAATCCTATCAAAGGTGTAAAATGAAGGTAATTACAACCCATACTTTATTAACAAAGTACTCTCAGTGCATCTATGTGAAATAYGTATTTATCAGCCTGGCATTCCCCCTAATTACTGCAGTAAATATAAACACATGCAACAAAAGTGCTATTGGTAAAAAGGAAATAAATGGATTTTTTTTAATGATGTCGTAGGTTCAGTGATTCACTTACAAAACAACATATGACATTTAGAGGCAAACTTTTATTTTATAAAATATAAAATAAAATTGCTAAAATGTAAAGCCTCCCTACAGAGTCTGTCAGSACCAATGGTAGCTTCTATATTTTCAAGTTTATGAAAAGCTTATTCCTCATCTAACCTAAAATAAAAGAGGCTGGCAGCAAACCAGCTGTAAATCATGGAACCCAGGATAACCTTGAGCTTTTTATTTGAAAGCATCATGAAGTATTAATATAATTTATTACAAAATAAATCTGTCTTGTAGTTATACCTGCAAGGTATAGGATCTAGAGGCAGTTTCCACTGGGTTATTTCTCACTACCTCATTTATTTTTTTGCAGTTTCCACCTTTGGGAAGTTCCAGAACAATCCTCTGTTCTGGGGAAATTAAGACCTCCTCCTCACAGGTTTGGGCAGGAATAGCTCTGCCTTCTACTGGGGCACAAAAACTGTCAAGGGAACATGACCTCATTGACCTCAGACCACCACTACAATCTTTGGCCTTGTATGGGGCTACTCAATAACCTGAAAGATGAGAAATCCAAATCAACATGAAAAAACAAAGGGCTTTGAGCCTAATGCTGCTTGAACTTTGTCATTCTGGAGAAGTCTGAAATAGAACTACTGATCTGCCAGCATTACAAGGACTTTATCTTCTGATTCAGAAAAGGATCAACTTGTGAAAACCAAGTGGAAAAACCAGTGAAAAATTATACAGAGCTGCAGCAAAAGATTTAAACTCAAGACCTTTCCCCTCCCTTGGGTATTTCCACTGGGCTGTGGGCTCCTCCAGCCACAGGGACCTCTGCAATCCACAATGCCCCAAGAGCTGAACTTAGAGAAAACAGGAGGCTGTCATTCTGAAAACCTCTTCAAATTCCAGAATAGTTACTTATGCTAAAAGCCTCCTCTTTTCTACAATCTCAGCCTGGAAATCTTTCTAATAACATTACTAAAATTGCTACCACAACATGAGGTTATTAGGATATTCAAAGGAAGTGAAACAGAAATATTTATTTATTGCCTATATCTGGTCCTGTGCTAAGCACTTTGTGGATATGAAGATCAAAAAATTAATAACAAGACCATAYAGGCAGGTATTTTCATTAAGAGGGGAGTATAAGGCAAAAGAAGGGGGATGAAAAACAAACAAAAACAAACCCTTAGAAAACGTCTGAAATTAAGAAAGAAAGTATCAGAAATCAGAATTGGGGACTGAAAAACAGAGACTGAAAAAACATTTGATATTTTTAAGTAGAAAGATCAAAGCTATCAAGCAGCCTGGAAAAAAAACTCATCAGTAAATAAATCATCAGGAAAAAAATACATCAGTAAAAACCAAATTCAAACCAAACCATTTGTAATATATTGTGGGGTTCTTTTCCAAAAAAACTACATTTCCTGCTTAGCAGATACAAACTGCCTATTGGGAACTTCTTTTATAAATCTGCCTTTTGCAGATACCAACCAACCTCTCCCCAGCAGACAAACTCCAGGAAGTTACACAGAGCATAWAACTCCAGGGCCATCCACAAATTAACATCAGTCATTTTCAAATATTACTCAGTATCTTGGACTCCTCCTGAAATTTCTCAACAATTAAATGAGAAAAGTTCTGAGATAAGCRAAGCAAGAGAAAATAAAGAAGTAAATCCAAGGCAAAGGCATGGCCACAAGCTTTAATCTCAATTCCCCACTACAAGAATGTGCTTTTCCCCTTTCCTTTGTGCAAACAATTCCAGGTAATCAAATTTGCCTTTTAACTTACTATTAGGTATTTTTCTATAAGCCATTTAAACCACACAATCAAACCAGCCACAAATTTTTGAAGTCTGAATTCTCATAAACATTTCATCATTTAAACTTCTTCAAAATGCACATACAGCTAATGCCATTTATTCTGAASACTACAGCACTGTGAGAGAAAAATCCTTGATTTCACAGGCAATGTATGAATTGATTAATATTTCAAATTCTCTTCTGTATACCCATCTRTCTCTCTCTGTAATTCTATATAGATCCCCATCTCCCAAGGAGATATATAAAAGATATAAATTTAAGGGATATAAATCCAAAATTCAATGTCAGTCATTCTGTTGGCAAGTGTAGGAGTTTATTTAAATACAAATAAAACATTTCAATTGATGCTGCTTCTTTGACAAAAGGAAACACAGAGCTTTCCCTTCCTTGCACATTCCAAGAATTCACATTTTTTTAATGCCAGCAAAACAAGTAGGGCTTTGAAAAAAGCATCAAAAAAGAAATGTTTTAAAGATTTAAAKAATAATATCTTGGGGCATGAATTCATTTTTATCAGAAAGTGCTTATTACTGTTTCTGACACTCCTTTTTTATTTTCTGGTGTATCTGACATCTTCATCAAAATCTATCTATATCTATATCWATATATRSTYAAATATAAATCTKTACAGTTSTTTGCTTAATTGCTTGACAAGAAAGCAAGCTTCAGAGAACATTAATCGATGCTTTCCAGACAAAACATTATTCCACTGAGGAATGCCACACTTCTCAAAAAGCACAGCAAAAACTTAACATAAATCCTCACAAKATGAAATAGAGAAAATCAGCATGAACTCTTTGATTCAGTTTGAAAAGGAGAAAATTTTCAGTAAGGCATCTCATTACTGCAAAAAGCAAAACCAAACACCAATAAATTGAAAACTTCAAAACATTCTTCGAGTTTTAGTCACTAGATGGCACTAAAACAAAAAAAGTTGAACTGGTCTTAAAAGCACCATGAAACGAGGACTTTCACATTTCTGGTGGAGAACACTGGTGCTTTCTGTGACTAGCATAAAATTCTCATTTCAGCTAAACCAATAAAATATATTCATGTTCAAAATTATTAAAACCCCACAAGTATTAAAATCTCATCTTCCTCCTTAAAGGAAAATTTCYACATCTTGAACACAAGAAGTCCTGACTCTAGAAGGATGAAAATGAKGGAAAAGCTGCAAACCAGCCAACTTTCTAAATGTCCTTCTGTGCCTCCAGAATCTGTAGTAGTGATAACATAATGTAGATAGGACCAGCTCTTTGTAAACCTTCTGATTTTCCCAATCATCCTTACACTGCCTCCTTCTTCTGTCAGTACTGATTCTACATATCCTGTTTAATCACAATCTTCTGGAATTGCATTTCTAAGTTAATAGTAAAAACAAAACAAAAAAAAATCAAACAAAACACACCCCCAAACTCCCAAAAACAACAACAACCAAAAAACCCAAAACAAAAACAAATAAAAACAAAGAAATAACAAAATCCTAGGAATAACTCCCTTTCCAAAATTTCTGACATGAAATAAAACCTGASTAAAACTGCATGAAAGCTGTGCATTTTTAAATAGTCATAAATGTTTGTCTTTTATAGAAATYCATATAAACGTGAACCAGGCAGTAATTTCTGCACTTAAACTTCCTACAGAGATAAAACTTACACATGTAAAATACCAAAATCCCAATAGCTTCATAAATCAATAACATCATTCCAGGCAAATTGAAAGTTGAGGAAAATATAATGAGTTTGCTAAAGACTTACTCAGATACTACTGCTGCTGACTTTCARTCTGCTGGGGTTTGTTGCTATGATACTTCTACCTCGTGGCTAAATCAGCTTGGTGACCCAGTTGTATCTATATGTATTAAATGAGCAATAGTGAAATAGATCTGATTTCACCAGGCTTTCATTTTGCAGCTAAATCCGGCTTTGTCATTTTCTTTTCCCTTTTTTTTCCCCTGCTGCTTTAGGCTTGGTAATAGGATTTCAGGGTTAATCCCAAGAATAGCTGAATCTTGAATAAAGCCAGTTAGAATCTGTATTTGAGCAGTGGGAAGATATTATAAATATTTATCAGAACCCAATCAGAGAATAATATGAAGGCAATTTGCAAAGTTTAATTCCCATGTAAATTCTCAGTACACAGAAAATCTGAGGCAGTTCAAGCAAGAAAGGTTTGTAATTTGGTGTGAGTGAAAATAATTATGTGATATCAAAGTTCACCATTCATATCCTGCTACAGAATAACTTCTTTCTCTTATTCTGTGACTTATGTACAGACAGTTTTCAGTACAATCCCACATGGTTGAGAAACATAAGAAATTTATTCTAGAACTGAGAAGAACACCTCCTTTTCTTAAATTGTATTTCAAGTATCAATGAAACWAAATTAGGATTATATGCCAATTTRCACTATKGGCATTTCCTGAGGTTTAAAATGTATCACATTTCTTTTCACTGTYAAACACATATATGTCCATCATACACCAGGATTAGCAGACTTCAACAGCAATAAAATTGTTAGATTACTTTATTGTTAGATTAATAAATAGCTTTTGAAAACATATTGCAAAATAATAGAAGATAAATACTAGGGAAAAGACCAAATAAAAGGYCAAAGTATCCTCTCAGTCAGCTTTGTTAACCTTTATAACCAATATTATTATCTGCACATATATCAATGCTAAGCTCCCACTAAGTACCCCAGGATTAATATTCAGATCATGAAGTCTGATGCTGCACTGCCAATCTCAGAGTTACAACACAGAATGTCAGTGCAGGCTGAAGGATGAATTTGCTTAGCAAGATGAAATTTATGGGTTTTTTATGCTGCTGTGGCTGAGTGAGCATGTATTATTTACTCAAACTCATGTGTTTCTGACTTCTAGTGAAAAATTCAGTACTGTAAACTTCAGCATCTCCCAGGGAAAGCTGGCTGATCTAAACTGCAGCACTGSTGCATTGCTGCAGCCCTGCAGCCTGCCCTCCATGGCACTGCTCCCCAGATGCACTGGGGAAGAGAGCTGCAACAGGAAGAAAATTCCTAGAAAATTATTTTTTAGACATTTTCCTGTTATCACTTGACAGGGAGAATCTTCATTCAGTCAAAYTCAAGGTTTTTAAAACATGAAGCACCCTTGCCAAAAAGATGAATCATGAGAATATATCAAGCTGGAAAGGATCCATAAGGATCAAGTCTAACTGCCTGCTCCACACAGGGCTACCAAAAACTAAACCACAGGGCTAAGAGCATTGTCCAGACACTCTTTGAATGCTGACAGGCTTGGAGTAATGACCAATTCCCAGGGGAGCCTGTTCCAGTGCCAGATCACTCTCTCAGTGAAGAACCTTTTCCTAATGTCCACACTGAGCTCCCCTGACACTCCKCATGTCCTCTCACTGGTYRTCAAAGATAAAGTTTTAAATATTAAACTGTAACCTACAGATTTTCTTGCTATGTGAGGTTGCTCCTCAGGATATGAAGATGAATGTTTAATTGGTGCAAGAAGTTACAAGACAGACACACATTTTAGCATCAGCTCACATGGCAGAGGGACAGCAGGGGCTCCAGTATCACCTCTGCATCCTCACATCTTGACTCCAGAGAGCCTGTCCCCCTTTTAGGGCAGGTGYCTGGAGCTGCAGAGCAGTGAGGAGGCTGCAGCAGCACACTGCTGACATGGGAAATGCTGCTGCTGAGGCAGGAAGTGAGAGGCAGGAGGGAAAAGTGTGAGTCTTGAAAGTGTGAGACTTGAGAACTCGATGAGTATTTCATTCATGCTTTGCCTAAGTTAGGAGATCCTTTAGATTCACTCCAAACTAAGACACTGCCACACRCAATTATTACCTAACAAGCAGGTTATAGAATGTATATTTTTAAAAGGGGGAATCACAGAACCAATAACCTCCACCTCATCTCAAAACTTCAGGACAGCCTTAATTTTCTTCTTGTCTCACATGGTGAACCATCTTTCTCTAGAAGAACCATTAAAGCCAGCCCAWCCCAGCCTCTTCTGAACTGGTAAGGAATGAGTTTATTGTTCAAGAAACCATTCTCACATACAAATTTTTAATGTTATTGTCACAGTGCTTCCTGATAATAGTCTCCTAGTTGGAAAGCTAACTCAGCAGTGCATTTTTGGTCCAGCACCTGACATGCCATAAAACATCCCAAGATCAATGATATGTCTGACAAAGCAGGGGCCTCTTTAGTAAGATTTGTGGTTTGCTGAAAATTAAGAAACTGGAAAGAGCCAACAGATTTATTAGCCAGTGGATCCATGAGGTAGAGCTATCAAATCATTATACATACCACTAAAGCACACATTTTAAATACTACTTTTTATATACCACCTTTTATAAACTACTCTTTTTAAATATTGCTAATATTTTAGAGAGCTCAGATTTATTCTGGAAATCACAGACCCKCATGCCATGTGTTGTTAGAAGTCTGACTCCCTGACATTTGACAAGAGGAGACAATAAAAATGTGCATTGGTGCCCAAAGCAATCCCTCAAAGTAGGAATGGAGGTGACTTTTCTAGTCATCTGGAGCTGTCAGATATATTGTACAGTAATAAATGTACAGTTTCCAGCAAAATTCCTGACATCCTAATGTAGAATTTGAGCTTCTAATTTCCATTCCCTTTGGCTCTTCATGCACTCAAGCACTCTGTTCCCTAGAATTAACACTTTATGACAGGTACAAAATGAAACAGATCTTGTTTTWAAATTTGTACTATTCCTTTTCCAAATCTTTCCATGGCATCTCTATCTATCAATCTATCTGTAATGTATGTATGTGTATATACATGTGTATATACATGTGCTCCATGGATATTGTGCCAGTTGGGAAGACATTTGGTAGGATGGATGGCACAGAGATGCAGCAGCCTCAGCTCTCTTGGGGTGTGGAGTCTGGCATGATATGCTTTCCCCTAATAGGTAAAATAATAGATGCATAAATAAATTGCAGAGTTCAGATGGCATGGTTTTTAATTTGTAATTCTAAAAAGATAACTTAAGCTTCTAAAGGTTTATTTGTAGTGATATAAGGCTCAGTTTAAAGGAGAAATTAGGAAAAAATATTGAAACAAGTTCTTTCTTTTTAAATCCTGTAGCAATATATCAGGTATGTCCAGATGGTCTTTGAATAAAAACATGAGTAGCTTCTCTGTGGGATCTGTCAGGCTGTAGTGTTACAAAGGCTCAGTAGCTTGTGCACACTTCTGAGGTGAATGTGGCAACTTGGCTTCTGGAGATGGTGCTGGTCCAAGCTGTGATTCTCAGAGAGAGAAGAACTTAAATGATTTTTATGCTATATTGATTTTTACACACTGACATCATTATTTTAAGCCAAATATTCCAGAAGAAATATAAGCAAGTACAGCAAGGAATGTTATCCCTGGGATGGAAAAGTAACACTTCATTTTCACCTCTCTGTAACAGACTATTCTGTGTATGTCTGCTTTAAGTAAGTATTTCCCATTTGGTCTTATTGCACAGAATACATTGTAGGGCTTGTTAAAATGATGTTAACAAGAACTCTTTACTTACACTAAGGTTAAGAGAAAGTTTAACTACTGAACATGTCTTTTGCTAGATAGACATGGAAAAACTGTTAARAMAACAGAGAAAAGAAAAAAGTAATTMGTTTGKATTCCCTGTTTGCAAAGATGAAAGCTTTGCAATATTTACTRTTTTGAATRTTTGTATCACASAAGGGTCATGAAGTACTTTCCAGTYCATTRATAACTAAGGTAGATGATGAACAACTACTTGGGAAAAATATTTACGTTGTCGGGACAAAACAAAAAGAAGAAAACAACCAACCAATCAAAATCTTTACATATTCTTCATTTAAGGCKAAAAGAGGTAATGAGACACTCCCATCTGACCTCTTGCATGCTGTCTCACCACCCACCTATCACTGGTCATTAAAATTCCCTTGGCTATTTCTGCAATAAACCATGACAATTACATTTAGTGGCAGATGTTTGTTTAAAGTGCATCTTCCAGAATGGCATTAAATATTGATATGAAGACAAGTAGAATCTTTCCTTGGAATTTTAAAAGGCATTTTACCTAGTTATGTGCCACTCAAATTTATTWGGCTTTAACTGGTGCTTCTTGCAGTGTTTTTACCTGACAGGTTTGAGAAACTATGGATCCAAGAGTTTCCCCAGCAGCAGCACTTTTCCTCTGTGATGGCACCAGCCATTAGACTATTTATTTCTGTACCCCAGAACAACCAAGAAAAAGTTCAAATTCTGTGAGTTGGAGAGCATGTCTCAAACCCAGCTTCTCAGATGATGCACTCAGTTCTCTGAGAAGATGTTTTCTAGAGTCAAGCAATCATCTGTAAAACACTTTCAAGTCMTCAGAGAAGACACCTACAATATTTTTAGTAAAATCAGAGCCAATCATTTTTATGTTAAATTACATGTGTATTTCACCTATTTGTAACAGTATTCAGCCACATACAGTCAAAATCCGAGTTCAAACATTTATAATTTGCCTTCCAGGAGGGAAAGTGAACCATCAATCCAYACACTATTTAAAAGAAAAGTTGCCTCTAGCCATGCCACTAAAGCTGTACAAACATTTCTAGTTCATCATGTCAGGTGAAGATTGCAAGAAGCTCAAGTCCTAATGGTCCCTCACTTTTTCTTGACAACAGCTTAATTTGCTTTCCTGAGGATCAGGRTCCCACTGAAGTCAATCTCATTTCAAAAAAGTCAGTTAATATAATATCCTCCCTATCCTAATCATTCTCTCAACTCCAGCTCCACCTGAAAGACTTTTAACAGATCTTTACTGACTCCTTTCTTGACTTTCCTTTTGGAGAGAGGGTAAAAAGAAMCACAATTCTACAAGCAGATAAATAYTCCATGATGCTGTTTATACTACTATAACTCTGTAACTGCTGCTGAAATAATCTTTCCAACTTCTTAATTATTCCTTGGTTTCCATAATTTCCATATTTTCTCCATTGTTATTTGCAGAATACTTATCTTCATTACATTTGCTAAATGTGTCCTCCAGGATACACACATTTCCATAGATACATAGCCYTGCTTTACCTGTAATTATTAGCAGTGCAGAAATTAGATTTTGATCATAACTTCTCTGAGCTTTTTTTAACCCTGCACCTACAGTGCTTATTAAATATACCTGTATGAAAAAAMCACATTTAATTCACCTGCTTTTGAATATAGAAGATGCAAGATAATGACCTACCATTAAGGAATGCTAATGATTTTCCATTAAGGAACATTGCCATGAAGATKTATTTATCTGCAGCTATCATTGTTCCCCTTTTCTTGAAAATGAACCATTCAATTTAAGAGAAACTGCAAGGTCAGTTAGATGGATTGCTGTTAAGAGAATCAGGAAGCTCAACACAAACCTGAACTTGCCCTTCTATCACTTCTCATTAACTAGGGAAAGAAATTCCAAACCATGTCCCCTGACAAAAAAAGGAATGGCATGTATTTGTTTACTGCCTCACATAGCTATGATGCTGAAGAGCTTGTACACTTAATTGCAGCTACTGTGATTCATYACCAGAAATGCTTCAGGATTAAATCACTAAGAGATGTCCTTATGCCCATACAAATTGTAGATGGAACCTGATTCTCTATCTAGCTTATCATTTGTCAAATAATGAAAAAGATGGCAGGCATCTTCCTATTTTTTCCTCAGTATTGTCTGTGAAGGAAAATGAGAAAGTAAGAAACAAAGCACATTGGCAAACCCCTTCATACAGGAGTCCTTCTCATTTCCCCATGATCCACCAACAGAAATACTTCAGTGCCACTGATACCATGATCATGTTTAATTTCTACTTCATGTAGTGATAATGTTTGGAAACACTAAGCACCACTGAAATTTTCTGGGTCAAAATGCAAAAACACAGCAAAAAAACCCCTGTCATACAATTGAATATGCAATTTCCTTATTTCTGCATTACATTGAAATAATAAAGGAAACAAAGTTTAAGTTATTTTTAAATAAAATTCYTCAAGGTTTTGCCAGCTAAACAGAAGTACACTCATACAAAGGTAAAATTTCTAGCCAAGATAGTATAAGCATGACTTGCTACCTGKTTGTAGAATCTAGCATCCTCCTCCCTCCACTAGGACTTCAGGATAAAGTTTCCACCCATGGCATGTTAGTTAATTTTTAAAATAAACTAAAGGAWGTAGTTCCCAGAAGGAAGAARCATCTCYCTGTATTTGAGATAATATAGTTGCRATAGAAACTGCAGAATACAGGATGGATCATGAAGCAGAAAGGAGCCCTTTGATATATTGAAATTACTTTTASAAAACTTTCTTTTCCTTCTGTTAGCATATTTAAATAGTTTTATTAGGAARGCATAAAGATTTTACCAACTTAGGAGTAAGAGAGACAAAGTAAACAGGTTTGCAACCACTGAGCTGTACAATTACATGAAAAATTGCTGTTAAAAATCAATGGGAAAGAGGTGCATCATCCACAGATTTTTTTTTWATCCCCAACAAGAATTTCATAGGCTGGATGCACAKTTTTTYMTTTGAAATCAATTCATGCAGAAATCACCTTCCCTCTGAGCTTACTCGATGTGCAGAACTGCACAAGAGCATGAGATGAGCTTTCAGTTTTCCCTGAATATGATTTTGTTCTATCTCATATGCTCATGACATTTAATTTGCAGTTCCTAAACAGTAAATACTGGTTTGGATTATTACAAAGGCCAAGTGAATTTAAAAAAGTACAACAGCTCCTGACCTTTAACACATCTGTTGCTGTAAGGGAGGYTTCTCCTTTGTGTGGTTTTCTGCACCTCTGCAGATTTGAAATACATTTCTCCTGCACACTACCCACAGTCACAAACAGATCACACTCCCTGTGTCAACATCTGAAACCAAGTCACTAAATCAGGGCGTGCTGGGATGCAATTGCTGCCCCTCTCATCCAGCACTCGCTGCTATCAAAGCCCATAACCGGATTAGTGGGAAAACAGCTGTATTACTCACACATTTAAGCCCTTTCAAACAGCAGGCTTTCTCCCTGCAACAAAGCACAGCACTTCAGATAAGGAACATGCAAATCCCAGAGGAAACCATGATATATTAACCCCTGGCTATCTTTCTATGGCTTAATTCTTCCTTTCCTTGGAAATAAATGCAGGAACTCTGTTTATTCAGTAGAACTAATGCTTTTAGCACATCTACCTTTAAGCCTTTTTTCCCTAGGATTTCCTCATATACAAGGCAGGGTTAGTTAAATCCTCCTGTCACTTTTAAGAAGTGATTGACATGAGCTTAAATCCACATCTTTCAGTTGTGGGCATGAATCATCATGCACATGGGCTTTGTGGGACAACATCTTGGCAGAGGTTAGCAGTGAAACAGCTCTCTAGTTAACTCCAAACCCCAGACCAAAGACTCCATGGTTATTAAAGCTAACAAGCCATAAAACAACTGTCACATTTTAGGCCAAAAGATCCATGAGGGAAAGAAAAATTGTAGAGAACTTCCAGTTAGTGTTAGTGTTCATGTATYCACATGCTAATGCTGTATTAACTGAACATTCCACCTAGCTTTTTGGACTTTCTGATTAGCCTACCATGTCTATACWGGGATGCTTCAGGAGAAAATGTACTTAAGCAAAAACATGCAAAACATTGAATAATTTTTCAGAAACATTGAATAAATCTGCATTTATTTCACCTAGAACAGAATGTTTAAGTTGAAATTTTGTGTGTTGACTTTACTAAGAAAGCAATGGAATTGGACTTTAGACATACATACTCTATTATGAAATATTTTCTGAATCAAGATGATAGAATCATAGAATTGTTTATGTTGGAAAAGACTTTAAGGATTATCTAGTCCAACTGTTCAACTGATTCTGCCAAATGTTTAAAAACTAAAAGAAATCTTAAAAAAAAACAAACTTCAAAGACCAAATTTCTGTGTTCACTTCTCTCACTTACAGAATGCCTTATTGTGGCACAATAATTTGTTTCCTACCTGTAACATATGATTTCCTCTCTAGTAGAGAAAGAATATATATATATGTCATAACACCTCCACCACAATTACATTATAAATCATCTGAATTCATGGAAACATAGGTTTTAGAAAAGTAATTATAGCACTGAGAAGAAATTTCTTTAATAAAGACTGTTAAATTATAAGGACACAATACYGAATAGCACTTTATGAAAGATTTAGAGATGCCATGTTCTATTATGCACATTTCTGTCATTGTTGCCCTCCACTGAGGATGRAAACAACATGACCAAAATGTTCTCTTTGGTTCTGCAATCAAATTTCTGATGTGAGCCTCTAAAGTTCATTCAGAGGGAAAAATTTGCCCTTATACATCATAAACAACAAAACCCTGGGGAAATATACTGTAAAAAGTATTTAAGGATTTCTGGTCTTTTTTTCTTGTGTCTTTTTTGACACAAATCCCAACCTTGAGGCCTCATTAGAATAATAGTGAACCTTAGCTAATAAAATACTCAGAGCCTAAGGAAGGCTTAGCATTAATAGTCACTATTTCTGGTCATCTTGGAGCAAATGTACCAAAAGAGTTTGGAAATATGTGTAAATCAAGAGGTAGCAGGGATCCAGATTTTCCAGCAGTAAAGGCTGGCACAGCTCCACTGAACACAGCAATCAATTTCCATCAGTTTAGGATTACAAGCTTTTTTTCTTTTTTTTTAATCAGTGAAACTAAGAAGATTTCAACTCCCCAATACTATTACAGAGAAGCTTATTTCCATTAGTAACAACACTAAAAAACATTAGGTTTTTTTTTCCACTGCAATTTAGATCATGGAAAATAGTCTTAGCCACTATTAAAAACTTTAAGAAAAGAAATACCATCGAGAGTAAGCACTTGTCTGCTCCTTGCAGAAAGTTCTAGCTAGACTCAGTTCTAGCTAGACAGTCAGCAAACTGTAAAGCAATATGTGGCTTTAAAAAAGATTTTTTTAAATTTATATTTCAGATATTTTTCCCTCAAGCTGGCTACAACATGACTCTGGAAACTGAAAATTATCTCCAAAATCATTCCAGTTACTCATCAATTGAGGTTGCTTCTTGTTCTTGAATATGTCAGTGTTCTCATCCTAAATCCTTAGAATCAAAACTATACAGTTGAACAGCTTAAAAAAAAAAAAAAAAAAAAAAAAAGAAAAAGCTTTGCCCAAGGCTAGAACATGACATCCAAGGTATTCACCTGAAAGAGGGAAATTTCTCATACCTCATACCTTCTTCATGGATTCTTCCTTCTATTTTATTATTTATTAAGAGAAAGAATGTTTTTCCACCCATCAAGTGGCAYAGAACTTCTCAGAAACATTTCTTAGGCAATTCAGATATATGGCTCCACATCTACTGTCATAATGCATCAAACAACATGAGCAATCTAAATATCTTCAGCGTAGAAAATCTGGGAACCATCAATTATTTCAAAAGAATTTGCATATACCAATCAAATGGGAGAGGTTTTACAGAGACTATAGAWTTATATTGGAATTGGCTATGCAGGAGTTTATTTMAATTCCTTTTGCCCTTCACTCAAATGTATATATAATATCAAATCTAGGACATTCATTTTATTTTATAACAAAACAAATACAATATATTTTAAGTCTTTTTGCAGCTTAATTCAAGTATCTCACATCTGGTATTAAAACTAGTTWGCCTTTGGCTTTGCTGACAATGCAAACTCTGTGGAAAGAGCAGATACTCACTGACACTACATTCACAAAGTCATCATCAGACAAGGTCTCCAACATCTCAATGACCGACGTGCGGATCAGCTTCAACGTCAACCCACTGACACTCCCACTCCTAAAAAAGGCCACAACAGGAAAGTTGAATTCTGCAAACATTATGTAAAACATGAAAAGAAAGCACAGAGCACCCACCAGAACTCCCACCAACTTTCACACTAAAATTTAATTTAATTCCTGAYTTCAGTTTAATTCCTGAATTCCCCAACTCGTCATTAGTGTTATTAAACTATTTATAATCATTAAAGAAGGYCYAAAACTGGCATACAAGTTCCAGTCYTGTGCCTTAGATAAGGTCATAATGCTACATCTTTTACTAATTTCCTTTTCMAGAAGTCTGAGTTTACCACCTCCAACCAATGCATTATCTAAACATTTTGTACTCCTACACACAGATTTACAGCTCTGGATTTCCACAGACAGAAATGACAGCTTCTTTGATTCAAGGCAAAACCTGGGCTGAAGTGAAGAAATAACAAATGTTGATAAAACTCACTGCAGATATGAAAGCACTTCACCACGTGTAAAAGCACGAAATGCAAATTCTATGCCCCAGAACCTTTCCAGCATAAAGCAATCTGACACAACAGGTTCAATGTTTCCTTCAGTCCCTCAACATTGCCTACACCACTACACCATTGCTGAAGCACAGAGAAAGCTTTTATTCATGTCTTTGCTTGCTTTCTCGCAATGTTTTATAGTAACCAAACCTGGCAATTCTTAAATCTGTATTGTAAAACACACAAAGTCCACATACATCCCTATTTTTCAGGCTCATTAAGCCATTATCACATTTATTTTAACGTTTCTAGTAATTTGCTTTGAGGTTTGTGCYTTACAACAAATCTTGGCATGCACGTGAGAAATATTCAATAGATTGCTRCAGTAATTAGTAAGTTGAAAACAGAAAAATATTGAAGTGATTCTAAAAAAATCATTTCCTTGCCTCCAGTGTAAATAGCTTTCATGTTTGGTTTGGGCTTTTTGGAACTATTTTCAATTATGTATTTGTTTTGCTCATACCAAGATTTTTGAACCTTGCATGCAAGGACCTCTTAATTCCCTATTTTTCAACATACATAGATTTATTCAACTTATCAAAAYACTTTTATCCTGCTGATGTCAATATTTAGACATTGAACACTTACGCATCCACTAAAATAAGCATGTCTTTGGGAGATGCAGCTCCTTGGATATACCTGAAATAAAGAAATGGTAGGAATTACAAATATTTGCATAAACCTTTTTTTGTGTGTGATGAAAGACACTCTGTGATCTCTAAATTCAAACTAGCTGAACCAATAAAATCCTCATGCTGTAGCTAGTACAAAACCTATGTGCTGTGTCTCCTAAGTAAATCTAAGCCTAAACCAAGGAATGCTATTTCAGAGCTGAAGATCTTGATGATAGATGAATGATTACTCAGCCCATCTTAGGCAGAAATACTTAGTCCTTTGAAAAAAAATATATCCAACAATATCCAAGTATCCATATGCTTTATGTCTTGAGAGGCTTACATTAAAAAGTCATGATAACTAATCCTGCTGTTCTCCCATCTTTTACACATCAAGTGATTTTATTGCTGGTCTAAACCACTAAGACATATTTTAAAATATTTGCAATAGTCTGGAAGAATGATTCAGTGTAACACTCAGAATAATAATTGATTTTGGTACAAAATCAGAGTTTTTAATGGTCTTACACCTATTTGATAGTTACCCTCCCATGAAAAGTCCAATGTAATTCAGTAGTACAACCACTGTAGTGGATATTGCATAACAAGGAGCATAATTTGAAAATTGTTTATTTAGAAAAACTGTTTTAAAAAAGAAAATACCAATATCTAAAAGTAAGTATCATTAAAAACAAACAGAWAAAGAAGATTTTTAGAGTAATATCTAGAAAGCAAGTGATGTTTATAAATATATATATATAGCAAACCTTTAAAAAGAAAGCTTACCATGGTCTTCTGCGTACATCATACAGATCTATTTTGTTAGGAGTTCGACTTTTATCTACCCATGGGGAGGCTAAAAAGAAAAAAAAATATTCTAATTACAACTACATCATGAACCAGTATCACAGACTTTGCACTCTATAAATATCAACATTTCATATGGATAAAAAATATTATTTGTGTAATATGTTGTTGAAATACCTAGACACCTTCATACATATTACCATATAATAAAATGAAGTAAAACTACATATATCTATGTATGTGTATGTGTATGTGTATGTGTATGTGTATGTGTATATGTATATGTATATGTATATGTATATGTATATGTATATGTATATGTAATTGTAATTGTAATTGTAAATGTAATTGTAAATGTATATATATGGCCAAGTGGGTCCAAGAAACAGACACAGACTATAATTGACCACTGATTTCAATGGAACCAAAATTCAGCCAAAACACTTCAGATAATGAAACAACTTTTTTAACAATTTACTTAACTTTTTTTAAAGTTAATTATTGCTGCATATATTAACCATATGTCAGTTGTGAGCCTTAATAATTGTACACTGACTCAAGAGCTTTACCTAAAAATGAATACAAGAAGAGTAACATGAAAGTGGCATATTCTCTGAAAAAAAAAGATGTAAATATGTCTCTGTAAAGAAAATGTTAAAAATGATGACCTTTTTCAAGTGTTTAATCTAGGCTTTACMATAATTTTTTGCAAGGGCAGAATTATTTCCTTACTGAAAAGAAGATGAGCCTTTCCAAACCATGTGACAGCTTAACGAACACAAATAAAAATGTGAAAAGTTGCAGGGAATGATATAATGCTCCTCAATTTGTTCTCTCACTCTATGCCAAAAGCCTTGGGGGAGCTRTTTCCTGACATCAATCATTTTYCTGTCTAGGAAATAAAAAAAAATATATAGGCAGCTCCAGGATTCTTTCTGAAAAATCACACACCTAAGACAAAATGGAAGAATTAAATCTCCATTCATGAATATAAAAGAAGCCATCAGCTTTGAGTAGCTGCCTATTTTTGATTTTACAGAAGGAACCCTTCCCTAGGACACCAAACCATGAGCTGSCCTATCACTTCCTGCAGCCTTTAAGCTGAGTGTAACCACATTTAGCAGTACACTTTTAGCAGCTRCAGAGAACACTGTGTATTGTTGCATACCAGGAGAATCTTAAAATCTATCCCAGTGCTGTCTGTGATTTCAGACTAGACCACCTGAGGGGTCATTTGGCACCTGACGGGATAGAAGTATTTGAAATTTTCAGAAAGGAGAGAATTTAATTTTTGAGACAGACATATGTCAAAATTCTAATTTAAGTATCATTACTTGGATATGCACAGGTTAAAATTCAGCAGTATTTTATGAGCCTACAAGGTTAGCACACGTTCAATGATGGATGTGTTGTCTCTGTCCTTTGGYTATCCTTTCCATAGGAATTCCACTGAAAATCCACCTTTCAGATACATTCCCTGAGACTTGCAAAATCTGTATGCAATGTGTTTATTTCAATTTGTGTTATGATTGGTTCAGGTAAAATAGCAAATATAAATCAGGACACTGACCAAGGCTACCATATCTTTGCCAAAACTTTCAGTATTTTCAGTGACATCCASTAAAAATGCCATGCCATACCATATATGTATATCCCTCTTAAATGACACATATGTTGGACAACCTTCATAAATAGAGAATTATCTCAATTTATGATCTGGATTAATTTCAAAACAACAAAGAAAATTAAATTTACACTGGTAATGTTACTTTATTTCACACAAAAGATAAGTTCAACTCCTTAAGTGTGTTCTGTAAAGAAAAAGGATAGTGGTTCAAAGAGAATTTGAATGCAGGAGTTGCAGAAGGACCCTTCTAACACCATCTCCATACACTGYTGTGACAGTGGATGCTGACAGAGGTAATCATTTAAAACTGAATCAATGTTCTMCAGACAGAATGACAGAATGCCCCTCTAGCTAGCATAAATTATCTACTGAAAACAGTTGATAYAGGAACATTTAGCTAGAATTCATCTGGTATCACAATCTCCACATCCTGCTTTAAACTACAGGGTATTTTTTCTAAGTCCTGAACTAACATATACAGAAGTATAGGTTAAGATTTCATTTAATCTGTGCAACAGAAGACCATGAGAAATAAYCCAGCTAMTTTTTTCTGCAAAATTTGAGAGCTACAAATACATGTTAATGTAATACCACCTGACAGGTAAGCACGTTGCATCCTTGAACACCAGCTCTCTTGACAGAAAGCCCTTCAGAACTGGGGCCTTTAGACCAAACAGCATGTGGCAAATCTTTCAGAAACATGAAGAAGCAGAATTTGTAGTAACTGAAACACTTAACAGCAAAATTTGAAATACCTGAAACTTTCCCTAGTAGCACCAAATGATTGTATAACAACACTTGAGAGGTTTTTAACTGGAATAAAAATCACAACTCATTTAAAAATTCCTTCTTTTCTTTGATTTTGTTTTTTAAATATGGAAAGGATGCTCAAAATTTCTAGYKGAGACAGTAAAATGAAGGATGTGAWGACATTTTTTTTCCAAACTGATCTACAGCAGAATTCCTTCAGTTAAACCTTGAGCTGCTAAGCCTTGGACTCAGTTGTACCACAGCTTTTCAGTAATGACCTGGATTGCAGTGAGGCCCAAACTGTCCCTTTTTGGCTACATCTGTATTAGCAGGGTAAAAAGAAAAATGGAAAGGAAGCCATTCACCAGAACCAGGCTAAAAACTGTAATAGCAGTCCAATTACACACAAAATAAACTGAGCAGAAGCACYCAGCACACTGCTTACAGCCTGTCTGGTCCTTCTGGAGATTATTGTGAATGGTAACAGGTTTTTTTTTGGGCAGATAGACACAGTGCTGAACACAATAACTAAATTCTACTTTTTGCTCATGAGCATGGCTCTTTCAGTACACACAGTCCWGGAATGAGTGTCAGCAGCTTCAGGGAGATCTGGAGAAAGTCTTTAAAAACATTATTTATTACCATGCTGTTAAACCACTGTTTCCTGTGCCACATGTCAATAAGTTTTGCTTTCCTAATAAATATATTATTTTCTTCCCAGAAAAAATATAACAAGGTTCTACATGCTTAAGTTTCCATGACTGCACAATTTATCATGGGATATTAATGGCTGCTGGATCATACACTGATAAAGATATATAATGTATAATGGGAAAACTTGTCCTATTGATCTTTCTAATGGTTTCTACAGCAATTTACATAATCTAGTAGAAAGCCTCTGCAAGRCTCTGCAGARTAAGGACTCAGCCTTTAGTAGCTAAAATTTCATTCACAGCAATGAGTGCTGAATTCCCTCTTCAACCTCAAGAATTAATATGCCTACATTACCTATTCATCCTAGTCTCTATCTGGAATAATACTTTTAATTTTAGATGGCTTTGAACAGCCTGAAATGTATAGTTTTAGTTACATTCTCAGTATTTGTGGATATTATTGAAATTATTTTAATAGGAAACTGAAAATCCCTTACAATATTTGGTCTCCACYGAYCAATTTTAATTCATCCTGATTCAATTTTTTTAAAACAACCCTTTTAAAAGATGATAAATATTTTCCATGCAAAAATAAGTGAGTATGCATTTATGTCTATACAGGAAATAATTAGAAGGGATGGAGACCAGTGAAGAGACGTGTTGCTTTTTTTGGTCCACATACAGACCACACCATGAAGTCATTTGGGGAAACTGGCTTATATCTTACTGACAAAATTTGTTATGTGGTCTAAAATAATAGCAAAATGAAAAACTTAAAAAAAAAAATTACACTTTTCCCTCAAAAACTTAAATTGATCAACGATTTTGAGATTTACAGTTTTGTTTATATAATGTATTGTTTAATACATTTTTATAGTGGTTTGGAACCTGGCTCACCAATATCTTCAAGAAATCAGCCTCACCACAGTTCACTGTTATACAAGTATCTTTGAACTATGTCAACACTGCACAGTCCTCTGGTCATACATTAGGCTTTACTCATTTACCCTTTTGATGATTTCCTTGTTTGGCACGTGGAGAGATTTGATACTTTATAAGTTATTAATTTAGTTTGATATTCCTCCCACTTCTGTTTGCGTTATAGAGGTACAGGGCTGGATACAATTCAAGCAAGAGTAAGCCATGCTTTTCTGCACATTTAGAGTAGAAGTCCTCAGCTTTGTCTGACTACGAGCAGAACCAATTAATGCACCACAGAGATTGTTACAGAGWAGAGCCTAAATGAAAATATTTGTTRGGAAAGRCAGACCTTGGCTACAACATCCCATTCTGAATTCATGAGAYGATTCCAGAGGCACAGGTGAGTGCCATGAGGGAAACTCTCCTGAAAGTTCTGCCCTGTTCTACTGGTAATGTATGCATGTGCAAGGAACAGAGAGGCAGAGATGAATTATTAACAACTTTACATCCCTTTATATTATTA
Source organism: Alauda arvensis (assembly GCA_902810485.1). Classification (NCBI taxonomy): domain Eukaryota; kingdom Metazoa; phylum Chordata; class Aves; order Passeriformes; family Alaudidae; genus Alauda; species Alauda arvensis. The sequence goes on along the minus strand of CADDXX010000242.1, from coordinate 925,805 downwards.
ACACATTTGAGAAAAGAGCCCAAAAGCTGATAATAARATAGGTAGTAAATACCAATTATCAAATCCCAGATTGCATCATTTTATTTTGACTCAAACTCCAAATTTTATCTTGTTATATCTCAAATTCACATTCATGTGGATATTCAAAACAATCAAAACCAAAAATTATTTAATTCCCTGAGCCAGATTCAGCAAAGCCTTCCTCAGATGAAGCAAAGGGACAAGTTACAGATACACTTTGCTGATATTTCATGGTTCTTTGAGTGAACTTATGTGAAAAAACCTGAATTCAGATATGTGATAGGCCAGCCTATTTGAGAAATACAACACTCCTCAATTTTCTACTCAGAAAGAAATCAGCTGAATTTCAGTTTAGCAGCAGCGTTTTTGTAGGATTCTCTGCTGTTTTTCAGTAAAAGGTGAGACATGGTAACTAATAATAAGAAACAGCCATAACTTTAAAAGCCCCTAACATTAATCATCATAAAATGTTTTYAACTGCTATAATTAGTATTCAGGATATCTGCATCATAATGATGCCTTGGATTAATAACTGGTTAGTGTCATCCTCCCAAGACAGATTGTTACTGACCATCTCTGTGCTACCACACCAGATGTTCAGTCAGCACTGACTGCAGCCATTCCCTTGTGATTTTCTTCTCCTAGTAACTGAAAATTGCCAAGACCTTAAAATGTGTCCAGGTAAAATCTAACATAGACAAGCCTGTGCTATGTCTTCTTTAATTTTCATTCACCACAACACAGAAAAGAGAGGACAATAATCTTGAGGTTTTTTCGAATGCATTACCCATGTGGTAATGGGTAAGTATAATATGGACAATACTCATCTCAGTTTTATCTCAGATCAGTTAGGCAAAGATTTGATATGGGACTAGTCCATATACAAACAAATCTATTGATTTTTGGTCCCAATGTACCAAAAAATCCCAAAGCAATTAGAATGTGCAATACATACTGCAGTCTGACACTTTAAATGAACCTCCTTCTGTTATCTTATTTCAGAGGCAAACATTTCTCTTTCTGCACCTATAAACTTAATTTCATCCTAAATGTGCTGTTTGCATGAGTTTCACCTGGACTAGCCACCATGTCCCCAAAGAGGGCTGGAGTATCAGAGCTTGAGAAGAAGAAGCAATAACATGTTTTGTTGGGTCTGTTGTGGTTTTCCTTTTCCTCCTATAAAAGCAAATTCTGGAGATTAAAATCTGTATCATAGAGRCACAGAGATGGCATGAATTTCAGCACGAAGGCATGGTGAGCTGCAGATGTAATTTCATTAACTCACCAGAAATAGCACGTTATCCTGTTGGTGGATCTGCAAAATTGTGTAACTGCAAAATTCAGCACATGAGTTTTGAAAAATGAGTCATAACTGAACTTACTGTAAGATTTTTTCATATCATGAAGCAAGGTTGTAGTGAGGTGGTTGTCAATCTCTTCTCCCAACTAGCAAGGGACCAGGATGAGAGGAAACAGCCTCAAGTTGTGCCAGGGGAGATTTAGATGGGATAGCAGTAAAAATGTCTTGCCTGAAAGGGCCGTGAAGCTTTGATACAGGCAGTGCAGTGCAGGGCAGTCACCATCCCTAGAATTCCAGAAAATGTGTGGATGTGGCAGTTGAGGACATGGTTCAGTGGAGAACCTGGTGGTGGTGCTGGATTGATGGCTGCACTTGATCATCTTAAAGTTCTTTTCCACCAATTTTATTATGAGTATGGTTAGATCCAAATCATGTCAGTTCCTTTTCCTCTCTCCCAGATTTCAAAGGAAAAAGAAAAAAAAAATTGAACAACACCCAAAGAAGCTTGCTTCTATGAAAAAGTCGAAGTATTCGACTCACTTACTGCACTAATTGATAATTTATAAGCTGCATTRCTAGGAAAGTGTTTGTGGTTTTACTTTGTTTGTCTACTTTAAAGGCTCCTTTAAATGTTGAGCTGTTAACAGGAACTAACAGCTATAAAATATAAAACCTTCTGCAAAAAAAAAAAAAAAGGTGAAGTTCTCAGTTTTTCAAGGCTTTTGATTCATTTTGTATGGATTTTTTTAGGCTTCCCAGTCTCTTAGTATCTGCTTTAGTAATTACTTTCTCTGGAGAGTTCAATATCATGGCCACAACACTATTGCTTGCCATTAATTCTTAACACAAGAGCAGCTGTRCACAGCAAGTTCTTCATTTGGAGAGATACCATTTTATTTTATTAGAAATTGATTTTTAAAGTTCTTCTATTATTAATTTGTCTAAGCAGGGAATGCTCTAGTAGCTAAGTGAAACTTGTGTCACTAACACCTGGAAATAGGCTGTTTTCAGTTTTATTTTTGGGGTTTTTTTTGTTTTGTTTTGTTTTGTTTTGCTTTCATTTTAATGAAGGATAAGAGATAATCCTTATTCAGATAACTCTCTTCTATCCATATTTTTAATCCAAAAGTTTGAAGACTTTAGGGATAAGATTATTTTTCTGGAAAATCATCACTGAAGTGCTGCTTTCTTTATCTGTGAATTTTTCTATTTAATACCTCCTAAACTCAAATTCCATGTAATATCCTACTAAAATACTGGCACGAGCAATGCAAAGAGATTTTTTTCTTTGATTAATTAAAATTTCTATCATGTTATACCTAAATATTATATAGATAAACAAAGGAAGACTAAGTAGAAGGCAAGTCTACAGTAAAGAAAGAGAAGACTACAACAGTTCTTTTCCCTGTACTCTTCAGTACTGATATTACAAACATCCATAGGAGATTGCCAGACCTGCTGATATTGAAACTGAATTTATGTATGAGTTGATGAACATAAATGCACACTCAATACTAATAATTTTATTGCTATGTATACCCCTGGCTTTAATACCTAACCTTCAGATGATCACCGAAAAAGCCATTTTATCTCTCTATACCTGCTTCTTTTATCTCCAAAATGAGGACAGTGATGTTTATATTAGTTTTTTAACCAGAAGTGTTTTGCAGATGAAAACTTGTCATTTATACACCATGCAGCATATATATGACATGCAGTATAGCACAAAATAATCCAGGTGTCTCTGAAGARCATAAAGTATCATAGAGAGAACTTTGTAGTATTTAAGAAAGAAAACAGCTTTCAGTGCTGYCCATTGGGAAAGGCTGCCAGCACTTGTTGTCCCTTCAGTCACACAGTGGAGCTGTCTAAAGGATTCCAATAAAAGTCTGACTCATCYTCTTTAATAACACAGATACATCTTAAAGCTCAGGGAGCAGAKGAACTCACAGAACACTTGTCTATATGATTAAGATATGATCAGGACATGATCAGATATACTTAAAGCAAGAATTCTTCTCTAATACAGGGAAGGCCAAATGAAGAGGACAAGTATGTGTGTCTAGGTTATGTGATTAGAGAAGGGTGTGGAGCTGCAKGTTGGACTCTGCTTTCTCCTCTACAAGAGACCCCCAAGCAAAAAGACTCCACAAAGACAACAGAGAGAAGTCACRGATCTGTGCAGAAGCTTGGGAGACTGACAGACCTTCTGCCAGAAATATCATATTGGGAACACAAGTTTTCAGCTGAACTTCCCATGGGCCCTTGTTAAATTTCCAGGTAGAACTGGGAAGATTTGGAACAGCTGGGGACAGATAGCATTTCTTTCTCAGTTTTATTTTTGTAATGAATTGACTCAACATTTGGGATCTTGACCAAGTGTRGCACATTCCCACCTTCAGACCTTTGGTCACTGCAGATCAAATACTGTCTCACTGAGCCTAGGGGCAGCATTTCCTCATAAAAGATGCTGAATCTACTCATGCACCATCATGCCATGGATATTTGTATCTCACTAACTGAAATCTGAAACTATCAGTACTATCAGTCTCCCTATCAGTATTACYCTTTCTAGCCCTTGGGAAAATTATTATTTAGTGTACTTCCCAGAGAAAGCTGAGTCAATGTTGCTGATCAAACAGTTTTTTATTAAACATTCATCTAAATCAGGGCTGTTTTCATGTGAGTAATCCTATGCAGTTTTCCTTAAGTAGATTTATTACAGTAACTAGAAAGCCTCCTGTATCAGATTTAAGTGCAAATAAATGTCTGCTGTCTCCAGTCCAAAAACCAAACCAAACCAAACCAAATAAAAAAGAGACAAGTGGTATCTGGTAAAAGGCACATAAATAAATACAAAGTTGTTTTTAAAGTTTGTTATATTAGTAAATTGCTACAGTGAAAATAATATGCCTCCCATCGCAGCATTTCAATGAAACATTGATTAACAATTATAATCCTAATTATGTCTATAATTAAAAAGAATTTTRCAATTAAAAGAGGAACTGTTTTCTTTATACCTACATTTCCAAGTAGTCCACCAAAAAAATACAAAAAAATTGTAATAAATTGTTCTTTTAGATAGCTGCTTTCTAAAACCCTGAATTCAAATTACCTGGACAGATGCCTCATGAAATATAAGTAACTTAATATCTGTCAAATAATATTAAACTGCTTTTATTAAATTAATTATTTCTGAGCAACAGATTAGTCCAATGCTCGGTGGTTAATTATAAATTAAATCTGAAACCTGATCCACATTAAAATACATTTCTGTCTACCCAGCACCAACAAAACCCTACATGTGCAAGCCCACAGGCAATGGATTCAAGATTGATTAAAAAAAWTTTCAATTGGATTGGAATGAATTGCTGATTACAATGATCCTGATAAAACACTGCCAGATTATTGCTTTTATTTTGAATCAAAAACTACTGAAAYCCTCTGTCTGGACTAGAGTTAGTCAAGTGTGATCTTAAAATGACACCTTAAAAGCCAAAACAGGGTTCTGGAATTCTTAAGTCAAATAATTGTAGATGTACATCTACTAATACTAAGAAAGCAATTCAACATTTATAATAATTTGTGCTCTCTTGCCCTGCCACAGAGAATCCAAATTTTGAACTTAATGACTCATAGTTTTACCTAAGAAACTCCTGGTATTTTCTACTGTCTCTATAATTTCAGTAATGTTTGCATTAAAAAGTCCCACAAAATCCATTTCAGCTTCCTTTCACAGCACTTTTGAAAACCAGCTCTCACTCTCAAGTTATACATCAGTAATAGAAAACTGTTTGCTTACAGGACAAAGGTTGAACTTTCTAATATTTTAAAATAATTTTAAATTTATTTAAATATTATCCAAAACAATTAAGTTTTTCATATATTTTTTATTTCAATGACTTGACAATTTATGAGTCAGTCTGTTCACTTGTTATAAGAAGTTGGCATATTTTAACTATAGTCAAGAATCATTAAATGTAAACAAAACAAACAAATMTAAAATTTGTGCAACTGTTTTTTCTCTATTAAACTGGCCTCTCTGCCCCTGAGGAAGTTGACAGGTCATCCCAGTTTCGTGTCTCTATTCCTTTGAGTCCAGATTCTCTAACTTGGCCCTCCTCCACAGGGAACAAGGTATCCTTATTCCAGAATTTCCATTTGATTGTAGAGCCCTGTGATTACTGAGGGCTGGTCTTACAATGGATGAAAGACTAATTTGTGATCTGTGCCTTTAAACTTATGAAGCAGGATATATTATATCCTTCTTAAAAGTTTCATGCCCTTTATATACTTTATTTTGGAGCTCTTTTATTAAATTACTGTTTACTTACTCTTGAGTTGCTCAGAGCTCATAGAGTAGCTAATAGAAATTTCAAAATTGCTCTTGGCATCTTCATATCAAAATGGATGATTGCCAGTAGAGYAGCAGAGCTTAGCATTTCTCTTCAAAAATATGCTGCCATTGAAACTAATGAGAATATTGATGGTAATGTGAGAGACTGAAATGGTAAATGSCTTAAACATTGCTAAAATAWTCTAAGAGCCTTTGCACAGCTCTCCATCCATGCCCACTGAAGCCCATCCCTCCCCAAATATGGCAATAAGTACTGGGACTTGGGGTAAGATAAAGGCAATAATATGGTCTCATCACCCCAAGTGTAGGGAGAAGAATGTGTCTGCAAGTGACAGGGGAAGACTGGGATGCTGGTGGTTCAAGCATTCACACTTTACACATAYTTTCTTCTCACAGGGCTGCTCATAGAAAGATCCCTTCATGTTTTTGGCTACTATGGTGAAAAGGACAGCCCAAGAGCCTCCTCAGAACAGAAGTGATGTATTTTGCCCATGACTCAAAGCAGTGGGAAACATCAGATAAAAAACATTAATACACAAAAACTCTGTTTGAAAACACCCTTTGTAGCTTAGACACTGAACTTCTTTTTAACATGGGAAGAAAGACTGGGTGAATATGTTTCAGATAATAATGAGCAGACTTCTCAATGCCTTTTAATTTTGGGTTTTGGTATTTCGAAATTCTTTCGCAAATATCATCACTAGGGAAAAGCTAATCACTTTGAAACAGGCTTACCAAAGGCCAATATAATGAGGCAAAGGTTTACAATCTATAATATMATTTTCAAAATGCAAATGGGAAAAGCATCCACTTTAGTGCATGAAACTTGAATTAATTTTCAGAACATCTCCTGTGTCAGCAAACTAAGAAAAAGTTTACAAGAGAAAGAGCTGGAGAACCTTGCACAAAGACCTATTCTGCAAATCTAAAATGTAAAATTTGAGCTACAATGGGAAGCAGATGCACAAAACAACACATACAACTCACAGAGTATCAGACTGTTCCACACTGTGTGTGTATGTGCGTTTAAGAATTGGGGAATTACTCAGGAATTTATGAAGTTATGTTCTATAGTATTGGACAGCTATTAAATACTTAGCTATGGAATAAATACAGGTGTGAGCATCTGGGCTTTGTGTTTAGATGAAGTATATACAAGTAACATTTGCACCTGCAAAACAGAGAAAAACTTTTCCCATTTTGTACAAGTTTTTTAGGAAGAATACATAGAGATTTTGAGGCTCCTGTGTTGTGTTGGTGAACAACTGGAGCAGAAAGGTTAGCTAGATATAAGTATCTATTTTTTAATATATGGGATTGATTTTCAAGTGATWTATTATTTCCTAGAGATTGGCAGAGAGATGTATTTCAGAAACATTCTTTTTCAGTACTGGAAAAAACATCACATAGTAATCATGTGGGGTAAATGCTGACCCCACACATGATGGTAGATCCCAAAAGCATTGGAAGAGTTGGAAAACAAAATAAATATTAAATTAGCATTTTCAATATTACTTCTTTCCCCTGCAATTTTTTCTCCCTGTATTTATTTCATGATCATCCAGCATGACAAAACAAACAGGATTCAAGTGCTATGAAATATTCTTCCTGTAAACTAGCCTGAGGCAGTTTCTCTGCCTGTGCTAGCACTCATGCTAATGATACAATAACAGCCTTAGAATAATCCTCTTTGCCATCAGAAACACAAACAATCTTGTGTAAACAGCAGAGAAAGGCTCTCAGAATTCTTCCTTGGGAGATGTAGGGATGAATCAACACACTTCACACAGTTGTCTTGTGTGTAGTGGACACGTTACTCAGGCATTGATAAGAGCATCACTTAACAGCAGCAGCACAGGCCTTGCATCAAAACAAGGCTTCCATTAGACAGCAAACAACAAAAATAACATTCAGGCTACTCATTATCTAAATTCAGTAAAATATACAACTATTTGAATTAATTTGTGTGATCAAGTGATGGGATTTTTTTGATTGGTGAAACAGATGCTGGTAGAAGTAATCAAGTTGAATTGACCTTAGCCCTAATAGCAAAGATGTACCTGTCAGAGGTTGTAGAATCTAAAAGACATGAACATGGCATGGTGCACTCACATTTTCACTGACATTATGTATGATTATAGGTTGACTTTCCAGGTCACTATCTTTAAAAGTAGACAAGTACAAAAATCTGCCTTGCAAGTATTTAAGTGATTATTTACACAAGATATAGGAAATAGAAAAAATAAAATTAAATTCTTCAGCTTTTCAAAGGACATAATCTTCTGTTCTTTTTACTGAAAAAAATACTAATTATGTGTTTCATTCCCAATTCCTTCCCCCTCATAGCAGCTTTATGTCAGATTAATTTCACAGTCCTTGAGTGCGCAATTCTGATGTAAACTGTGCCTATGTAAAAAAGCAATTTTTAGTTACATTTCACCACTCACAGGTAATGCAGGATATTTTGAATGCAATAAATGGCATAGGACAGTTGTCCAGGACAGCTCAGTTACCTGGGTAATACCTTGCGAGGCCAGTGGCGCTACCAAAAACCTGCCACAACAAAGTGGGGTCCTCCTCCCTGTTCCTCTTGAACACATCATCCAGGGCTGCAGTCCAGTTCAGCTCATTTAGCACTATGGTTGCTGTCAAACACAAAACAAATTTGCTATTAGAAAGTCATATTCTAACAGAGGAAGCAATGGCTTCAGAAAGCAAGCTGGAATATGGAGAAAGTGATGAGATTTAATTTAATTAATCCAGAAATTAAATTTTAAGAAACATTTCTTTTCCTGGGACATTTCCTTGAAATTCCTCACACTCACTTCYTCCAGCTGCATGCCATGACTCTTGGTTTATTGTCACCAACAATATCTTCTACAAATACCTCCTTTCTGAGATGTCACTGTAATTGCTCTTCCCCGTCCTAGAGAAGACTGTTTATAGAAAAATAAATGCAAGCCTATAAAGTTCATGCTTCCTAATTACAGTGCACTGCAGTAAGAACAAGTAGAATGACATCAACAAAATAAGGTATAATATAAATGAAACRAAGATGTCCCTTTCAAAAAGGATTATATGGGAAAAAGACATTAATGAGTTATTGCTAGTATTAAAGTGGGGCTGCATGAACAGCAGTGCTCATTAGCACACACTAAAGAGATCTTAATGTTCCTAGATCTGGGCCCTGACAGAAAGGACAGGAAAGTCAATGTTAACATTTATGAGTTAATCCACAATTAACTTAAAACACAAGAAAAATCACATTTCAGCTAAACACTATGTTACCAGTTACACAGAAACTTACATTCATAAAGTTTTCCTGTACCTATACTTGTTTTACTCAATCAAATRATTTATATAATGAAACCARTAAGAAATATTTTTAAATGTTCTATACCTTCTTGAGAAAGACATATATTGGGAAASTTTAAATTAAGCATTAAATGATGGACACTGCTATACTAAAGAATCAATGGATTCAGTAATCAATGAAATTTTATTGTGACACGATACACCTGATGATATAGCTTATGATAAATCATGCTTTTCACCTCAATCAATTGTGAGTACTCTATTAATTCCCCCCTACCCCCTCCAATTTTAGGCAATTTGAAATGCACATTTATTTTTGAAAAGTAAGGGCTTTTTGATGGTTTAGTCACTAAGTCTTTCTTCTGTGTTGCATACTGGGATTCTAAGCAATGTTTCGTAAATTAAAGCACCAAGATCATCAAGCCAAGAGTTGAAAGGAACCTAGAGGAAAAAAATAATTTGAAAGGAGCTGAAGATGTAGGTATAAATCCAATGAAAACTGCCACTTGTCATAGAGATCCTGCTTACTTTATGCTATTGCACACAGGAAAGAAAATTCATCTTCTCTTGCAAATGGGCAAGTCAARCTGAAATAAAACCAGTTCACATTTAAGGGACCTGAGTGGCGCTACAGAGCAAAATTTGGCAAGTAGGTGCACATTGTACACTCTGCTACAATGAAAAAAAAAATTAAAAACAAGGATGGATTGAAAGTTAACAGTTTACAGCCCTTTTCCAAAGTAYGGCTCTTAAAAGGTACTAGAGAAATGAGATCACAACATTAAATTTTATAGGCTTGCTTTTAAAGGTTAAGGAGAAAATTGCTACACCATGTATTTTGCAGAAAGGTTTATCTGTTTTTCTCAGAGTAATTTTAAGATATTACTCTCTCAAGAGATAGCTTTTCAAAGAAATATCAAATTAAATTTTTAACACTTGAGATTTCCTGTAAGCAATAAGCTTTTATTACATACCTCTCTTTTTGTCAAGTGGATAATTATAAATAAATATATGTTTACTTAAAGAAGAAAAATYCCCTGGGGCACCATGAGATGTTAATTATAAGTTTTAGATGGTTACTGTTCAATTAGGTCTKAGATCCCGTTTGACCTGCTGTGCAATTAAAGATCATGTGCGGACTTTCTGAACTTGACTTTGTGTCAGGTCTTGCTTCCAGAAGTGGCTCCATTAAGTCATCAGAAGCTCTGTCATTTAGGCAGACAAGATATTCTCAGCTTGATTTTGTTTCCTTTTGTGCTACTGTTTCCTATTTGGAGGGACAGGCACCAATCTCCTCACTCTTGTGACCGGTGACRGGACTCCAGAAGAAAGCAGGGAGCTGCGTCAGGGAAGGTTTAGKTTGGGTATCAGGGAAAGTTCCTTCATCCAGAGGGTGGCTGAGCACTGGAACAGGCTCCCCAGGGATGTGATTACAGCACCAAGCCTGACAGAGTTTAACAAGCATCTGGACAATGCTCTAAAGACACTTGGTGTGGGGCCAGGAGCTGAACTTTCTGCTCCTGATGGGTCCGTTCCCACTCAGCATATTTACGACTCCATGATTGTAATATCCCACAAAAATGCATTGCAAAGAGTTACATATGTATGCACACACCTCTGCACACACACTGTCATATACATGCAAATAGATATATCAAATAAACACATTAAAAAAAAGAAAAAAAAAGGAGATGGTCTACAGGTAGTGAAATAACTAAATACTGACGTGCCAAATCCATGTACTAGAACTGATCATTTCAGCACTTTATTAGACTTGTTCAGATTAGGCTATAAAGTAAGAGACAGGGATTACTAGATCTTGTGTGTAATATCTGTGGGGAAGTGAKGCTTTACAGTGAGATTTAAGAATTTTGTTATATTATTTATGTCCCAATTTCCCCTTCCTCCTCCTCCTCTATAACTTTCTCCTGGAAACAAATAAAACAGCCTAAAAAAATCCAAGAATTTGCCGCAAGGGGAAAAAACCAAAACCCTCAAATGGCCCAAGACATGAAGCTGGAATTAAAAAAATAAATAACGTGGAATTCAAGAAAAGCAACAAGAACAGAGCATCTTAGCAGAAGGAAACTGTAATAAATCTGGGAAAAGGGTACTGACAGTTTGCAAATATCAGTTTTCAGGCACTGCAAAGCAGATATTTCTGAACCCCAGAAATTCACAGTTAAGTGCCCAAGTCTCATTTCTGTAATAAACCATAACAAATGACAGTTTCAACATATGTCACCTTCTTTTTAATTCACTTTCTCATTCTGACAAAAAAATTGTGTTTGGAACAGAAACACAATTTGTTTGGTGGGACTGATACACAAATAAATGATTGTCATATCATTAAAACAATCATTCTTGGAGCAATTTGCTATTTTTAATTCAAACTACCTTTGCTCATTCAGGTGGGTTATATTTTGGTTTGTTTTTTTTTTTTTTTTTTTTGTTTGGAAGGGGGAGGCTTTTTTGTGGCTATTTTTTGTTTGTTTTTTGTTTGGTTTTTTTCCATTCTATCTGAAAGTATACTTGATATAGAATGCACCCACATCTGTGTTAACTAATCCAGTATTCAGTAAATGAGGAAAATGGTGCTGAGAATTTTAGTTTGAACAGTTTTTTTTTCTGAAGTGTTTTTCCACAGCTTTAATTAATGTTTCCCTTCTGCTAAAGCATACACCCTGCACGTTAAGAAACAAGCTGTAAATCAAGTCCTCTTTTTTTTTTTTTTTTTTTTTTGGAATGCCGTATCACTGGTAATAGGCAACTTCAAACAAATACCTCTGAGTTCTGATTTAGAGCCTACAGCAATGGAATTTAAACATTCCAAAGAAAAGCAAGCAAACCCTGTCCTAATCAGCAAAAAAATCTATTTTTCAAATGGTTCCTTTTAAAATATCCTGATTCTCAATTGGCACATAAAAATCAAAGCTGTTGTACTTTCACTAGCTCATAGTAGAGAACATAGCACCTGTCAGAATACCCTAATTTGAAGAGATAGTTTATATTAACCTTATTTACATAGTAAAAAATTATTTTCTGTTTGAAAAAAAAAAAGTAAAAAGCGTTTCACTCAATAAATTGTTTAGAGGTGTTAGAATCACACTTYTGTATATCTACTTGTCTTTCCTTGAGTTAACTTACATACAGGAAAGAGCTTTTGACTGATAATTGGCAGAAAATCTAGTTGGAGAAAACGTTCCAATAAGCYTCTTTTCAATTCTGCTAAAAGAAGTCTTTGAAGATTACTACTTCAGAGTASATCAGCTGCTACCTTTCACATGATACGAGCAAGATGAAAAAATAAAATTCATCATCACACAATATGAAAGACCATTCTTTGTGGCTAATTCCACTGAGCTCCATCCATCTTTTCATTTTTTTTCCTCCTTCTTTATGATATGAGGTTTAGGGGCCTTGACAAGGAATGGATTCAATTTCCCCGTGCAAATGCAATCAATAAAAAATAGGGAGCACTGCTGTGCCTTCTTTAAAAGAACTGCAATACGCCTCTGATGATTTATTCAATGTAGAAGCCCTGGCCYGTGTGCAAGACAGAGAACAACTTTATTTGAAAAGCCTGAGAGCTATTTCCTGTATCTGAAAATATGTGAGCTGCCATTCCCTGACATGGCAGCTACACAGAGACTGGGGAGAAGAGAAGGGAGCTCCTAAGCAGCTCATTAATCTTCTTTTAATGTCTGGAATGTATTACCCTTCCATACAATGCTTCATGAAGTTGACCCATTGATTTYTCTAWAGATAACATGGAGTAGTAATTGTTWTGATTTSAATATAGATTTTCAACCAAATATGGTATTTAAAACTGGCAAAGAGGGGCAATACTTTTGCAAGTGCGTGTTTTTGCATATATGTGTGAAGACACAGATGCTTCCATCTGTAGCCATGCTCAGTAGATAATTGAGAAACTCTACTGAAGGTATAAAATAGGTTTCTTTATGACTTGTGTGTTTCCTCATTTTTTTAAGATTCCTTCGTGTTTATGTTAAATTACACAGAATTTTATTCACTCTCCACTGTCAATGGACAGTTGCACTTCTGTCTTCTCTTAATGGGACTAGGAAGGAATGGGCATTTTATTTCAAGGTACTTTTAAATTTGATTTTTACACTGGCTGGTCCACACACGTGTATTTAGTAGTATCTAAACAAACACATGTATTCTCTACATAACTCCCAAACATAATTTTAAGAACTGTTCCAGTAGTAACTTGAACTTCAACCCTTTAGATTTAGATGTGTGTTACAAGCCAGCTTCTTCTCTCTTGCAATAGCAAAAAGGCCAAAGCAAAGMAAAGATTTATAGTGGCTCCAGAATGAACATTTTCTCCAAGGTAACTGGTCCTTTGAGTAGCATTGGAAACCTGAATTTAGATATTTAAGCTTTTCATACAAAAGCATAGGAAAGTGTCCAACTTGAAGCAGTCATCCAAAGAAACTTTACAGCTTATTAGAAAACAGTTAGAGAGTAATAGCAAAATTTTGAGAGATAAGGGGAACTGGGTAGTATTTTATCCATTCTCTCTTTTAGACTCTCAGCTTTTTTCAGAACAAGTACATACAATTGCCAAGGCAATGCATCCTTTTCACTCAAAGCAAAGGAGAAAAAGCAAAAATGGGTCTTTGAATTTAACAAACAACAGTTGTTATATAGTGGCATTTCCAATTGGATAGGTCATTACCTTATGTGATTCTCTTCTGGATCTTGTACATATTGCATATCTTCATATTTGTTACAAAATCTTGCTTYTAAAGAAGCATTTTCATATCCCAACGTATCATAATTTAAAATTACTGGATAATCAGAACTGTTTRGGTAAAATGCATTTAATGGTGAATAAAACCAAAGTACTAAAATACAATTTTTAATATATGGAGCAATTAGYGAATCAAATAATTTCAAGATCTATAGAGTAGATGCTTGATGCTCRCAATTAAAAGCATAAATGATAAAATGTCATGTACTTTTTTCCTTAAATGAACAACTTCTCCACTCCTCATTAGATATTTGACATTATGTCCCAGACACTTCTATAAACAATCCCATGAAGTCACTGAAGTCTAGAATACTGTTGTGTCTGTGTCAAATCAAGTAAATTAATTGGCAATGCTGTATGTTGYCTGCTGCCTGGCTTTGCAGCCATGTACCAACAGCCAGAAAAGCACAGTAAAATCTCATTAAAATAACACCCAGGAGAAGGAAATGAAAACAAAAATGTCAAGAACARAAGATGGAAATAAGCTTCTCTTATAATTCAACAAAAAAGAGTTAATACRATGCAGAGACACAGAGTCTTAATTGCACACTCATAATTTTTCAACAGGTTGTTTATTTTCACAAAACACAAAAGACATCCATAGTCTGAACTGCAACCCTGTGCTACAACAGCATTTGTGCATCTTGCATGTAGCTGCCTTGCTTCCTCTCAGCTCAAAATATGCCAGGATGTATTTCAGAATGGAGTAACACCCAATGTCAACCACACAGTGCTGTAAGCCTATTTTCTGGGAAGATGGCAAGAGAAAATATGCAAATGATACTGTTCATTAGAGTGGTTCCTAGAGGACTTTTCAGATTTKGTAGAGATATGCACAGTCTAAGAAACTGCTAAATCTTTATTATTATTTGATTATAAAAATAAGAATTATGCTATTCACTATTAGTTTTATAGTTTCCTTCAAAGTAGGGTCTCTATTTGGAAATAATTCCTTCTTAAAAAACCCCAAAAAACCCCCATAAAATATACAAAGACATGAGTATGTTGTTTTTTCCCTTATATATGGAAATATAAGGGATTAAGTATCAAAAAGAACACACCCCCATATTTCATATATTAACTCTGCTCTTTCTTCCCTTTGCTCTAATTTTTTGTTAGCATTTCAAAGGATATCCTAGTGACATYCAAATTAAAGTAACTACAGAGATATGCTTGATCTTTAATGAAGATTTCTCTCTCTAAAAAAAAATTAATTATGTGTTAACAAAACCAAATAAAACCAATCAAAAGACAGTCTGCAAATGCTGTTCTGGAAYAATTTATTAAACTCCATCATCATTCTGCCACAGTACTACCACTTCAATAACTTTCTAATCACTAGAGCACCTTAAAAGATCAGTAAATCCCAATCAATAGCTGGGTTAAGTGAGAAGGAAAAGGACAAGGAACGGATCAACTCATGCAAAAATGCTCTCTTACTTCATATTTTCTGCTGTTTTTAATAAACTATTTTGCTGTTTTCCATCCTTTTTTGTTTTAATTGTAGTCTGAAAACAGTTAATTCAGAACTGGATGCTATCCTGTTTGGTTTTATGCAGAACACCTCTTAAAAAGTTCTAACAGTTTTTTCTTACAACATGCACTACATCCATCAGCATTTCCTTCTCTCCTCTCCCCAGCCATGGTAAACAGGAAAACACGAATCTCCAGCAAAAATAGAGATATGTTAGTATAATTAAATAAAGGGCACTTCATCATATTGCTTGGGATTCTGTAAGTTTGCTTTGTCCATCATGACATTGAGATGAACTGCAAGTGGACAAAATGCTGAAAGTGGCCACTAAGATGGACTGTGAAGAAMAGAAAATCTGACCTCTGGAAGTAGACAGAGGTTCAGTGTTGCAACCTAAAAAGAGAGTCAGAAAGCAAGCCCACCCTCAAAAACAGTATGTAAGAGTAAGGATGGCAGTGGTACAGCAAATGGGTGGAAAGTACTTGAGGATAAATTAGAAAAGGCAATTAGAAATCTCTTTTAGAGCAGAATGTCCTAAAATGGTCTTTTGCTATGAGATAAGAGCAAGCAGCCCAGAYCTTTTGATTGAGCTTGATCAGTTTATTAAAAGAAAGACATGGGCTAGCTAGATGAAGAATTGGATTTGTCAAGCAAMAAGTTGCCCTACTCTGATATGTCACCCTTTGTTACAAATAAAGCAAATGTTCATTTAGAAGCTTAAATTTAGTAAGCACAAAATGCATTTTTATGCAGTGTTAATGGCAGAGCAAGAATTGAAAGCAAAACCACTTTTTCATATTTAATTAGTGAATATTAAAAGCTTGCAAATAAACTATGGATATTTATATGGAATTAATATATATTTCTAAATAGAGTAGATACATGTTGTTTATATTATAAAATATTAAAATTAATTATTAATAAATTGTGTACTGTAAAAATTATTTTCTTATATTGGTAATATGTGGAGAACACATTTTAAGAAATATTAAAGTAATATAGAGGATTTGGTGAATGGATTCTAATCTAATCCCCATATATATGAAATATTAAGGAATACAAGGCTGGTTTATTTTATTTAAATATATCTTTGGCAACAGAAGTCTAACACAAACCAAGTGTGAGGGAAATAGAGTGCACAAGAAGGGAACGTGAGAAAAATGATGACRAGACAAGGTCTGTTTCATCACCTGAGCTGGTGAGGATGTGACAGCTCCTGCTCCTAATCAATATTTGTCCTGGGGTGACTTTATCATGCTTGGCTCCCCAAGTGTCTGTTCTGTTTATGATGGATATTAAGTTCTGCACCTTCAAGACTGGTTCTGAGAGCAAAGGAGGCAGAAAAGAAGCCGCAGTTTGTTTGCAGAAACTGCACTCCCTGCCCTGCATCCTGCTCACAGACTGTGGTGTCCTGCAGGGATGTGAGAGAGAGCTCTCCTTTGCTTTTAGTTAGTTTTTAGCTAGCTGAGGCAGAGAGTTCCCTGGACTGTGGCTTCTCTTTTTTCTTGGAACTGTTCAAACCCTCTCTGGACTGAAAACCCAGACAAACACCYGGAGCTCACACCTGCAGCCCACCAAGGCCTGGGATGTGGCATTTTCCAGTGCTGGAGGGACTGATGAGAGACTGAGAGAGCTGAGCTCCCACGGCAAGGACTTTCTGAATTTGCCATCTCTTCAGAACAGCAAGAGGTTTTATTGTTTAATATTATTCATTTTTTATGCTTGTGAATACTTTGCTTGTAAAATGAACAGGGTTTGGGTTTTTTTTTCCCCTGTTTCCAAGGAAATCTTTTCCTGAACCAGTTTGGGAAGGGAATGCTTGAATCTGCTTTCTAGAGGGATGCCTTTGGAAATTTTCTCCCAAATTTGCCCTAAGCCAGGACAATATTCCAGTGGATGAGTCTTGTGAATTAAAAATAATAAAATTTCCACAAACATTCTTTTTTGTTGTTTTTCTTCTTGTTATTGGTCAAAGGCTGGTCCAAAGAGAAGGTGGACTTATATTTTCTGGAATTTAACTACCCAAGGAAAAAAGTCCCGTCCAACAAATGAAAATTCTTACCATATGCAATTATATTATACATTCTCAGAACATCAAATCAGAACAGAAATTGTTATTCTTGGCCCTAGCATCATCACAGGTATTGTACCTCGACTGTTAAGTGTGGTTTGGTGTTGTTCTCCAGATCATATAGAGGGAATATGTATATCTCTCTTACAGATTGTGGGGCTACAGAGTACCAGAAAATTGGAAGCTTGCTGCCTGTATAAACAGAGGAGCTTCTTGCTCTGAAAACATTTCTATTTCTTGCTATAAAGACTTTCCTGTCCTTTACAAAAGGAAAAACATATTATTTTTTTTCCTTCTGTAGCATGTACACTATGAGGGAGGACACACAGACTCTCAGTCTGAGATGCCAAGCTGTGTTTCAATCTTGGAGTGAATCCTGGCCTTCCTGAAGTTAATGACAAAAATCTTACTGYCCAGAGAACTGATTTCATCCTTCATCCTCAGAACACTCTAACCCTGCAGTGTTCAGCCACTCTCTCTGTACATAGTRTTTTGTCAGTCTGATCCAATAAGCACATGACAATATTAGGAGCAAATGTATTACTTTAGATGTTTCAAGAAAATGAAAAAAAAATCCTTATAAATCACTTCATAAGAATCCAAACGCCTTTGAAATAATAAAAAACTCRAAAGGATCCTTGAGAACACAGTAAAATTAAGCTTCTTTGTAGTTGTTTTTGTCTGCTTCCATGTCATGGGTACTCTCATGAGTATATATTCATCTGAATTTTCTCTTTAATCACTGGGTATAGAAGTTCTTTGTTCTACGATGTCCAGACAAAAAAAAATTTAAACACGTGTGCTGTTTTTAAATGATGCCTTAAGTTTTAGCTTTCATATTTTCCAGATTCTGTACTATTGTATTAGTATGCAACTCTGAACTTCATATCAAGTGTTAGCAAGTTCTCTTCACAGMTTAGTTAGACAAAACAATCCCTTTCCAGCCTGAGAACCAAGGACACCATTGAAGCTTCAGGCCCARAAAGTATAAACAGACAATTGAGGAGAGCAATCTGAGAGGATGGGATCTCCTAACCTGAAGCTGTCATTGCACAATTTACCCCAATATGCAAATGGTCCAAAAGTTAGAAAAGTGTGAGAACTCATAACCAGTCATGCATCATGTGTCCATTCTGGCCAGAGCYCTGGCCAGGCTCTTGTACTGCCCAAGGTGGATCCTTTGAAGGCCTTTTTAATAAATACCTCCTTTATTCCTTTAACTTTGTCYAGCCTCTGTTCCAGGTAGTGTCCCTAAAGGCAGCATCACCTAAAGGTCTCCTTGTTTTTAATTTACTTTGTGAATATAAAACCACAGGACAAGGCAGTAAAAYTGCAGAAAACTGGAATGGGATGAAGACATCTCATCTTCCATCTGCTTTACTGTTTAAGAAGAAATTTTATCTGGTTATAAATACCCACCCTAATGGCCTAAAGTATACTACATTTTAGTTACTTTAGCCTCCCATACTTAACTAAGGCACATAATCCTTCATGAATGAGTAAATACTTCATAAACAGAGCTTTTAAAATGAGAGAAGCTGCTGAGTTTGAGGTTTCTAAAGGCTTCTATATGGATTGTTTCCAATACTARGGAGAGAACAATGTGTTAAGGAAATACAGAAACAGCTGGAGCAATGTTTATGGAGTGAAAAATGCATATGGAAACAAATTAGTTAAGAATATATTATACAAAACTCTAATGTCATACAGTAYTT
The DNA here is from genome assembly GCA_902810485.1 of Alauda arvensis. Classification (NCBI taxonomy): domain Eukaryota; kingdom Metazoa; phylum Chordata; class Aves; order Passeriformes; family Alaudidae; genus Alauda; species Alauda arvensis. The sequence goes on along the minus strand of CADDXX010000242.1, from coordinate 906,772 downwards.
AAGCAGCTACTTTCAACTAAAGTCAGGGAGTAAAGATACAAAGTGCCATCATTCCCAAGATAAAGGAAGAGGACATAAAAGTATGAATCTGGATTTAAAATAAAGTGTAGGAGTAATATGACACAGTGGAATGAACCAAACTTCAGGCTCATTCCTACAGGCATATCTACACATGTTTAACTTTCAKATTTGGTAGATGAAAGAAGCAAAACAGAATATCAGCAGCTCAGCACCTGCTAAATCCCACTGTGCTCTGACATTCTGCATCAAYTCAGGATGTGCTCCAGGGAAATAATGGCCCAATCTGCAAACAACCCATTGCAGCAATTGTTTCAAAAAATGAAGAGGGAAGACCTTTTTTTTTTTTTAATTTTTCACATAACTTTCTGAAAAAACAAAACAAAAACAAAGCCAAAAACAACAACAAAAAAAAACCCCCAGCAACGAAAAGAACCAATGAAACAAAAGACTTTGCTTTTCTGACAGCACCCTGGTTTCAGAGGCTCCACCTGCATCAGTGCAGTGCAGGGCAGTGGAAGCAGTTGTGTGTATTGAAAAGGCTGCTGCTGGGAACTGTATATGAGTTTGGAGATTTTATTTTCTGCATATACAGGATTTGGAGATTTTATTTTCTGCTACTTTTGCCCTGTGCTGAAGCCTGAATACCCACTGAGAGCAGATGTGGGCACTGTGAGAGTGCAGCTTCTGGTTAGGCTGCATCAGAGGGAAATCCAGCTGCTGCTCCCTGAGGTGGCTCAGCAGTGTCAGCTGCAGGAACTTGGGCCAAACTGCTTCCTTACAAAGGGCATTTCTGATCTGAACTACAATCCTAATGTAGACAGATCCAGCCCTCATGAAGCAATAACAGTCAAATAAATTAGGTAGCTGAAAGTGAGAACAACTTGTTTGATTAATGATGGAAAATCGTAAAAAATAAGTAATTTTTAAAAGATTTTTTTCTGCATATCTGCAAGTATCTCAGCTTTAATTGATTGTATAATGTTACTGTTTTATTTCCCATTYCCTTTCAGAATAATCAGAGCTAGTTTTTGAGATAATTTCATTTCCAATGGCAAAGAAGTTCACAGTCAACCAGCAACACTTAACTTGATGCTCAAGAGTCATTCTGTCTCATGCACACTGTCACCTCACAATTTTCATTTATCTGTAGATGAATTTATAACGGAGCAACATCTTCTATTATAACTGTAAGGAGAGGACACTCAACTTCTTTAACAAGATGGGCCTACATGATAAAAAACAAGCGAAACATGTATTTTTATAGACATACAAACAAACTGTAACACATTTWAAAATGAGCTTCTTATCTGAAAACCAACTGCTCCCTTGATACAAATATTCTGTTGGACTAATGGCCAGCTTCCCACCTGTTGCAAGTGGGCATATTCTTACTAAAGTCAGTGCTAAGTTATTCCAGTGTATAACTGAAAATGAGATGTAGTTTTTTATTTCTGATCTTAAGGCTTCCTATCACTGGCAGAACGTAAAAAAAACCAGAAAACCCCCCCCCAAAAAAAAGCAAACTAAAACCAAATGAAAACAACCTCCAAATTATTTCTATTGAGGAAATAAAAAAAAATATTAAATGTCAAAATATTTTTTTTTTTTTTAATAAGACATACATATTTTTTTCAGAAACAAACAAAAATTATTTTATTCCTTCGGTTATCCACAAGACAGACTCAAAACTGCCAAGATACAAATGTTATGAATAACAAGCTTGCTTCAGGAACAACATTTAAAGAAACATTGTAGGACTAACCAAAGACATTTTTTACCATAGCCAAAGCCAATATTTCTTGCAAAATGAGATTTCAGGTGCATGGCCTAGTGAGTAATCATTGGGCATCCATCCCTTGTCTCCCTCCTTGACAGCTCCTGCCACAGCACAGCATAAAATACTGTCAGAGGCACCCAGCTCACACTTTGTGACGACATCCAACAAACTGAAAGAGCAGACAAGTTCTCCATCATCTGCTGAGAGGAGCACAACCCCTAAGGCAAGGCAATGGAAGAGACAAATGCTGCAGCTGTGCAATTTGTCACAATTAATTAGCTCATTATTAATGTATCATGATTCCATTTTGCTAAGTAGGATCTAATCAAATGGGTAGGAATCTTTCAAGTCTTGAARATTTTAAGATGGGAATTAAGACTTGATGTATGAAGACAAACAGGAGCAGGGGACTGAGAACTCTATGAGCAGCAAAACAGAAGTTATTGCAGAGTTCTGCCATACCCTTCAATTCCCTATTGTCCTCCCAGTTTTGGAAAAGTAAACACAACTACTCAACATCCCTCTGCCTCTGACCTCTCTTTCCCTCTTGTCTGTGACAGTCAGATCAAATCAAGGAAAAAAAATGCAGAAAAAAAACCCTAAAAAAAATTATGTATTTTTTACTATTTTCCATCATCAATCAAGCAAAGACATATAAAAATTCAATTTAAAAGCATATAAATACATTTTATTTAGCTGCAAATACATAATTTTAGCTAAATAATATTTTAATATTCAATGTCATCTGAATTATRTATTACATAATTTTGTAAGTACATGGTAAAGATGTGTACATACACATATAACATATGCTTTCAAAAGCAGTGAGAAAGTAGTTAAATCTATGGATAAGACAAAAAATACATTTCTCACACCAGAGTGGGAAGAAGCTGAGATAAACAACTACTTAATTTTGCCTCAGGTTGCATTCAGCCCTGCTCTAGGCTTTCATTAGCCATTCCAGCAGTTTATATTTTGCTCATGATCTTGCTTCATTTGCCCAGAGCTTTCAGTGTTTGCATCTAGCTAGAATGTGCTAAGGATAAAATAAAATAAAAATGAAAAAAATAAAAATAAAGAAGAAAACATAAAACTGGAATGTTTGTTTGTTGTCTCTGAACAAATGCAAAAAAACCAGGCTTACCATTTTACTTTTTTAGAATTTTTTGGGTTTGAAATCAGGACATAATTCCCCATTCCACCCAGTGGCTATATTCACTGATTTAATTAGCATTGTATTACCCTAAATATTGTAAATAATGCATTCTGCAGTGGGATCTCCTAGTAAAAACTGAATCAGCAGATGCATCAGCAACATAAAAATACAGATTTAGTGAWGTGAGTAGTCTCCCTGATTTTAATGCATATTGGAATGGTAGGTGGGAGGGCTTTCCCTCCAATGTGAGTAACAAAACTGARCACTAATGCTGTCAGCCACTATGTCAGCGTTGCTAGCCTTTAATTATTTGTTAGGTCTTCAGAGTATATTTAACAGTAAAGCAAGCCAAAGTTCTAATGCAGGAACTCTGGTTTGCTCTTCTTTAGACTGCAATGTGATCATGGAGTCATGGAATGGTTTGGGTTGGATGGGGACCTTGAATATCCTCTGGTTCCAAGCCCCTGCCATGGACAGGGACACCTTCCACGAGACCAGGCTGCTCAAAGCCCCATCCAACCTGRCCTTGGACACTTCCAGGGATGGGGCATGACAATGCTCATCTGCCTCAAGGTTCAGTTTAGTGACTTCATKATGACCCCCAGCTCTGAAACACTCAAGCAATATTTCTGTCTTYTGAAAGTTTAACTACCACAATGCAAGAAAAATGCTAATGGTTCATTCATGAGAGACCATAAATCAAATAATTTATCTGAGCAAGTAGCAAMGAAATCTCAGCACTATTACAATTCTAATCTTCAGAGATAAAAGATGAATTTAGCTCAGTGACAATCAGTCCCTTACTGAGAGTTCAACAGAGTTTACTGGATTCCCTTTTTCTTCCTTCCCTGTATCTCTATCTGCACATATTGGTGATATTTTTTGAATTATTTTTCAGTAGTCAATACTAGTGTTAAGAAGTCAAACCAGCTTTCAAAGGAGTGAGCTTGAACCATGACCAGTAAATAAATTATTTATCAGTGCCATAAAGAACTGGCACACATGTGAAACAAACTGTGTCATTGCAGTTCTTGCTCCAAAAACCCCAATCAGAACTCCTCTCCAAATGCTGTATTTTCTGACAGGAGATTTCTGGAGCACCCTTACAAAATCCTCTGGAGCAGCAGATAAGGAGGTGAAAGAAAGGCAGACATTCATTCAATATTGTCTTGTGACTTTATTAGCATGGAACATCTTAATTTTCCTCAACTCTACTGAAACAAAAGGTGCAGAAAGCTTTCTSCTGTGCTTCCTACTCTCTAATCAGTGCTGTCAAACAGTGTATTCTTGTGAGACAAAATATCCAATTATTTATAAACAACACAACTGAAAGAACTGTCYAAGATTTTTAACTCTCAAGCTGTGCCTTCATCTTTGGAGACACTCAAACTCCATCTTGGCTTGAAGTTTAGTTCAGAATTTCTGAACACAGCAGATGTGATTTTCTGCAATAATCTCATTAAAAAAAAAAAGTGTAAGTCACTAACAGGAGATGATGTGGAGAATAAGAATGTGGGTCTTCCAAGGATGCACACAATATTCTTTAAAACTCTGTACCAAAATACTTCCTTCACTCCCCTATTATCTTCCTGTGACTTGCAATAATTTACAAAAGCTATTCAAGAAACAAGAAAGAACTAAACATTTGCCACAAGGTGACCAAATAACAGCMTATTTCAAGGAGAAACTTAAACAAATTCAAAACATAATAAAAGAAACAAGCACACTAATATAGCACTATTCTTATTTATATTATCACATGCCCTAATCTTTCCAATGCAATTATCTCTATTTAACTTATTTTTCATATTCCCATATTAATCCTATTCTTGCAAGAACCCTATTTTTAGTTTTTTGTGTGTAATTGAATTGCATTTGCTTACATATTGACCATATGCATTCAGCAATCTTTCACTTATGGGTGATTTTATTTGTGTTGGATTTATATTCATCTTATTTTAGCAAAAAGCTTTCACTTCTCTTGTCAGCTTCTACTAAATGTTTTTGTATTGATCTTCCCAAAGTAACAGCATTCCACTTCCCTATCTTTTTCACAGGTATCATGTTCATTTTTACATTGAAGTCATCATTTTCATTTTCCACTTCTCTATTCCACATTATAGCCTTTCTGCTGCTAAAAGCATTTTAAACACTTGATTTTGACATTACTGCTATAAATCCAAAAACCTGGTGATGACTTTGTTCAGTGTCTCTTAGTGTGCTAAAAATTGGATGATTCATTTCTTTTACACCAAACACTTTCCCCTCTTCCAGCTATCCCAATGGTTTTGATGAAAGGAAAAATAAACTAAAATTTCATAGCAGTGTAACCTTGTCTCACAGATACACACACACACACACACACACAGAGCTGCATGTCTGTTTTATGATATAAATAGGCTAACTGGCTTTTTTACTTATTTATGGAGCCTTTACACAAGCAAAACTTCCCACAATGGTCAGGAAATATGTCTCCAAAAATAATTGCTGCTTCTTCCTTAGGACTTCATCTCCACACCACTTCCATTTACCTCAGTGAACCACATTCTTCTTGTGGCCTGAGAATGCTSATTCCTACTGGTTTCCASATSTGAGCCTTAAAACAACTGCATCTGSCCCCAGAAATCTTCTCAATTCCACTTCAGACTAAAAAAATGTGCACAGCACATCTGCAGGTGGGAGAAGGATGGAGCAGGTGCCACCCTCTCTGGGCTATGACCATTGTGGTGACACCTTTGTGGGACAGTAAAAAAATCTCAGCCTGGGTAGATATTATTATTGTGAAACTCAAATTTTAGCCATGTAAACAACAAAAAATAACAACTGGCAGTTAGAGGTTGCTACAGTGGAGAAGTTCCAGCCTAAGACTTAACTCCTTGTTTCACCAGTGTCTTCTCAATAAAGTAAATACATCACCAAACTTTCCACAAGTGAATATTGAAAGGACACATCAGGGTTTCATAATAACTCTGTCACTGAGTCCAACGTTTTAAAACAAGTCTAATACAAAACTCTAGCTGTGTATTTACTGAAAGACAAATAYATTACTTTTTAATCTAAGAGAACACAACAGAACACACATTTTTCTCCATCAACACATTTGATCTCCAATTGCTTAACTCTCACAGTATGACCCTTGGTAGCACACAGCATCTTGAGATCAGCCCACTGAATTCTTGAGCAACCATCAGAATAACAAATCAGAAACCAAAAATTAGCAGATGTTAACTAAAAAAAAAAAAAAAGAATTTGATAAAATTGGAATACTAAAGGAACAAGCAGGCAACTCTTCCAGGTAACATGAAATCTCAGAACAGAAGAATATTMGAGAGTAATTAATTTTCTAGATCAACACATTTCAGTCTTGCTGATAGTCAAAAATGCCTTCCATCAGCCAGAAGTTATCTATACAAATAGATTGAATCCCACAATTAATCTTATAAATTAATGGAATCAATATTTGCCCTTGCAAATGTATCCAGAATTGTAGAAAGTAATTATTCACAATGAAAAAAAATTCAATTATGACTTGCTGGGCTACATTAAAACATATTTAAATGGAGGGAAAAAAAAAAGGTACAAGAGAGTGTTACCCTGATTTAAGTGTTAAATAGTTCCATTCATCATGATTGGTGACAGATATGCAAAATTTTCAAATAATTTTATTTCATACACTATGAAATCACATACTAAAGCAAATTTTCCTTATTTCTCAGCAAAGTTAACCTCACATTGAAGTTACTGGGACAACTGGTCGCAATCCCCCAAAGCAGCCACCCATTTGTACTTCTGCAGTTACATGCTGCACCTTAAATTGATATTATAMAGTAACCAAAGGCAGAGGTGCAGGAATGCAGTTTCTACATCCTGTATCTGCACAGAACTTTTCACAGGGAACATAATAATGCAGCTACATCTACTACCACTCTTTCAGAATATCATCAGAAATTCATCAAAACGAGAAAAAATGAATGAAAGACCAAGAAAAAAATAAAAGAAAAAAAGAGACTTGGCCTAATGGGATCTATATGCTTTTCTATTTTATTTCTTCTTGTAAAAAAGGTGATAAATAGAGCAGTGTACAAATTTTAAGCTGCTTCTATTCCTAATGGAGCACTGTTATCATGTTTGAAGGTACATTTCACTGATTTGATGTATTAGTAAGCACTCTGTGTGGCTCAAATAATCCATTTACAGTGGAACCTGAAAAGATTCATTTCCATGCTGAAGSTAGCACCAGAAGAACATTTGACCCAATTTTCTGCTTACTTGCAGTGAACAAAGTATGCTATTTATTCCAGTGTGGCTCTCATTACTGTTACATACACATTAAAGCACAAAAGGTAGTCCCTGCTCTTTCATAAATTTCAATTGCTGGTGCTTCTAAGTCACTGCATTTTCAGTAAATGTAAGTGGGGTTTTCTTCATAAACAATGAAGAAAATTTTTATTTTCCCTGTTAAGAAAATAAAACAAGGAATCACCTCTTGTAACCACTGTCTACATTTGCAGAATTTCAGTTACTGAAAACCCAAATGGTTTTCCTCTGAATTTGTTTCTGAATGCAGAGAGCTACCTATGTGTAACCTATATTAAGTGCATATATATACATATATATATATATATATATATATATATATGTATATGGGGTGTATACATGGGTATAATGTGAGCAGAAGGAAGAACTCCTGGCTGAGAAAACCAGTCTTTAAACTGGAAATGTCAGTGAGAGCAGCAATTCATGTCAGGCTGGACTCAAAGGTGTGATGGAAGGAAGGAMGAACGAGACTGGACATAAAGCTGCTTGCACTGGAGCAGCTAAATCAAAGAAGCAAGTGATGYACTGGCAATCAGCAGAAGAAATGAATTGCAAAAACAAGCAGAGAAAGACCAGCAAGTGAAAAAGCAACAGGATAAATCTGATGTCTTTGAAGATACAAAGAAAAAACATGCAGCTGCAAATGAAGGAAACTGGAGAAAAATGGGCAGGGAATTGAAAAGGAAAGGATGCTACTGTAATTCCTGAGACTGTCCTAGGCAGTATTCCTTTCAATATTTGAGAGAGATGGCAGAATGATATATGTACATATWTAGTTGAAAGAATGGGAGAGAGAATTCAGGAAAATCACACTAACACCACTAAAAGTCTTTGGAAAAGAGTACTAAGGAAAACAGGCTTATTGTAAGTTCCACAAATCAGACAGGCATCCTGTCTCTTGGAAGCTAAAATATATAAAATTGGAGAAGACCCCAAAAACCTCAAGACAGAGATTACTGACAGTYTTTCATGCTAGAATAACTAATTAAGCTGTAACCTCCTTCACATTGATCTGAAGTGTCACAGGTRACAAAAGATGTTCAGAGAAGTGTAGGCTCAGGTAATCCTCACTAAGGAAAAAACAATGGCTCAGAAAACACAATCACCAGAGTTTGGTGATTTCTGACCACAATGAGCACGAAAAATATGTGGGTGAATAAAGCTCTCAAGAGTTTCCAAAAAATCAGTGAGAAAAGTAGGGTCAAAGTTCATTCATACAGTTTTTCAGTTAAAAGGGAAGAGATGGGAGACACTTCTGCACCACACTTCATGCAAAAACACAGAGAAGAAATGATATAAATGAAGCAGTTTCACAAAGAAACAYTTTAGAGTATCAAACAGAACAGTAATATAGTCAACACATCTGCTGTGTCATATCCACAGGAATTTTGCTTTGGCTACAGGGAAGAAAATGTAAAAGTGTGTGTCATAATTAYAGTGTTTTGATCAAATCCTGGAAGAAGAGCTCTCAGTAGAGGAAAAGTAATTGAATATGGAGAACTTGAAACATAATTAAAATTATGACTAGAGAAAACGAATATAACGTTTGCCACTTAAGTGACAAAACATTACAATCCATATTGATTTTTGCAGTACTAATCCTGTTCTGAAGAGACAGGGCTAAAATGGTTTTAAAAACCTATTGACACAGAAAAAAAAAAAAAAAGTAAGGAATATGAAATAAAAAGATATTAATCCTCATCAGGAAACATCTGAAATTTCAGCAAACTGGAAGTATATTAAGGGTATATGCTAGCTTTGCTTTCCTGGGAATCTCCCATTAGCTACTGTTATTAATTTTTTTTAAAATAAATAGGTGATATTTTCCATTTCACATTTTGACTTAGCCAACATACTGCTATGGGAATAAAAATGCTCTTAATCTCTCCTGATTTTTTTCCTGTGGCAGACTTTGATGGTGGCATTGATTGTTTACTCAGTTCTTAAGTTTACTACAAGTTGAAGGCAACTGGGATACAGTTTGTGACCTATATCTCACAGTGTCAAAAGTGTTGATGATTTTTAGGATGTGGACATTTGAACTGGACAACTGCACCCTYTGGTGACATCAGCATGGGTTACAGRGAATTAAAGCTGCAGGAAGCTGGCCTTGATTGTGCATTCTGTCCCTTCCAGTAAAKCACATGAATTATTTGTACATTTATCCATAACTTTTTTCAACAGAAGCTTAAATTATTTGGTTTTTGAAACAAGAAATCGAAGTTGCCACCTCACAGCTATAATAAAGTATCACTTCTTAAGTATCAAAATCCCATAAACATCAGAAATGACTATGTGTTTGCTTCTACCTTCTTAAAAATTATTACAATAGAATGGAATTATTCTCCATTATCAATCTGAACCTTCATTCATAGTAGCAATAAGGAATTAATGTGAATGACCAAGTGATCAATAATTACTGACCTAGCAGTAATGAAAATAGTAGATTGGCTGTGATGCAGAAATAGTAGGGGAAAAAATTATCAGCATAAGGTGTTCTACATGTGAAGCTTTTTTAAAAGTACCTTCAGATGAGGACAYTGTCAATGCAGTTAATTGTTTTATGAACCATCCCAGTGACAATTATTTTTAGTAGGCAGCGAAATATATTGCCTTCAGGAAAATTCAAACAGTTTTTCTCATTTTTAAATTGTAGGAAAAYGCACTTTTTCCAAGTGGAATACACAAAACAAAGTAAATCACTGCTGTTTATGCAGTGTTTGGTACAGCAATACTGTGCCTGATCAAAATTATATGCCAGAGCATTAGGTGTTAGAATTAGAATTAGGTGTTTTCAATAATCCAGCTAATGAAAGATGAGTCACCTCTGCTTACTGAGAATGTATTCTACCTCCTAAAGAGAACTACAGTTGTCCTTTAATRGCCATCAGTCTTTTCATTAACATCTTCCAGAAAGCAGTTCAAAGCTCAGGATGATGTATTGCTTTATTCTGTGAAGTTTACTATCATAAATGTCCTCTTGTCTTTGTCATCTGAAACACTGCTGGTTTTCTGGTTGTTTTTAAACAAAAACCAAAAYCAACCAACCAACCAACCCAAAACCTGAGCCAAAAGTAAATGAAAAATCAAGGGTGATAATTAAAAAAAAAAAAAGAATAAAAAATTTGAGAGATCAAAATTATGAAGTGCCCTGTATTAAAGCATAGAAAGGAGAAAGAACAGCCATTGATAGGTTAAGTATACATGCAGGTTTATGTGATATTAAATAATACACTGCCTGAGAAATGCACACTGCTAAATTGCCTCTCTGTGGATAAATTGATGCTTTAACACAATGCTTAGTTAGCACTTTGGCAGAGACAAGCTATCAGAAAGTAATTCTCAATATACACCTAACTAAATATCCTGCATAYATTTTTCCCTGTGGTGCTTAGTGCTCCCTGCAAAAGGTAGATTACCTTATTTTTAGAGTGGAGAGCATGTGTTCAGACAGCTCTATTCAGTAGATGGATTACTTTATTTTTATAGTGCAGAGTATGCATTCAGACAACTCCATTCAATAGATGGATTTGATATTCTGACCAGAGCTTGCCTTTTTTCAAATGTGTTTCAAAGGTGTTATCCTTATTTGCAAGCCCTCTCAGGACTCCCTAAAGGGAGATCAAACAATGCAGCTGCTTGACATAAGGAAGAAAAGATTTGGGTGTGATCACTGTGCCAAAAGCTGTTAAGTCAAGGAAAAAAATAAAAGCTGGCAAATGCATTGCAACTGAAGTTTTCCTTTCTGCAAGTAGCTCTGTTTCCTASAGCAGCTTCTTTTTTGTTTTTCCTTGTTAGAAACACATGGATACAAACTCTGAACTACTGTAAATGAGGGTGAAGAAACACAAAGAAACACAAGAAAATACACCACTGATTGGAAGTAAAAGTGTACTGCATAACAACCAAGGGAATAGTCAACCTGTATCATTAAATTCTGAAAGAAAGGGACTGTGAATTCACAGGAAGGATTTCTAACAATAGTACCATAGTGTTACAGGAAAACAGGGCTTACACTTAGGAAGAAACAGGAGGAAGTAGTGACTTCCAAAGATGTAAAAATAATGTTTCTACAACTACACCCAGCCACACTAAGATATTTGGGGCTGGAAAAATGAATCTGTTAGAGTTGCTGGGTTGGTTTTTTTTGGTTTTTTTTTCCTAGGATTAACAAAATTGTAAGATGGTGTCTGTATTTAAATTTTATTTGAATTTTTAATTTGCTTTTGAAAAGGCTTGTTGCAACAATATGTAAAAAACTATAATTCACAAGTTTTTTAGAACTCTTCCCCACTGTAGCAGAGAATTATCCTTATATTTATCGCTATTTGTATCATGAACAGGCTTTGTATTCTTCTAGGACTCTTGGTATAGTCACCTCAAGCATCATTTCCAGAGGCCTGAATATGAAATTACTGAGACCAATCATCCTCTCAATGACATCTATATTCATATTCAGTTCCTGGAAATGGGTCTCTGATACAACTTCTCTTGATCAGAATTAAGATTTTTTTTCAGTATGGTGAAATGGCATAATTTAAAAGCAACCTCTTTCTCCTTTTGAGAAACTGAACATCCCTATTCCTAAGGAGCACTCACTATAAATTGGTTCTTTCAAAAACAAGATGCTAATGTCCAGTAATCAATAATAGACTGCAAGTGAATTAATGGGCACTGTGCAATCATCAGGGATGAAACAGCCTCTGGAACTGGAAAACTGAATTTTCTCTCAAATATATAAAGACAGAGGTTTTGAGATGTGGTGTTTCTGTCTACCCTGAATATACAGGAAGTTTTCCTTTGAGGGATTTAAAGCCATAAATCTCAGCAGAAACCTGAATCTTCTTTTGGTGGCCTGCAGCATTCCTTAATTGATCTATAAAAGCATGCATTGAGTATTACCACGTGAGGTGAGGCACAGGTAAAGTGATAAATCTTCTTAAAGCACTGCTGCATCATGTCAGATTTAAAGCTGCTCTGGATCAGGGTGKAACTTTTTCTGAAATATGAATATTGCTAGAGGGAACTTCTAACTCTGTGCTGCCTCAGAAAGATTGTTCAAGTTTTGTTTCAATATTTAATGAGTCTCTATGATATTTCAAAAGAATTATGAGAAAGAGACCATTACAGAAGAGCTCTCTTATGGGTGACATGAAAGGGATATGGATAGTTAAATTAACAGTTAATCAGGGCTTCTAAGACAACTCAACTAATGCATTTATCATTAACTTTACAAACATGTTCTTGCAAATCAAGGTTTTTTTCTTTTCTCTTTTAAAGTAGGATTTTAGTACATTTTTTTCTTTGATCAAAGCAAAAGGTCCTTGATACCTTTCAAGAACCCTTATACTGTGAAAAAAGAAGCTAGTAATTGATTTYTTTCTTTTTCTGAGAGAAATCTTCCTATTATTGTCTATTTATTATTATGTAATTTTAAAAAATGCCAGCTAAATTGAAAAAAGAAACTCTACATAGATAATATCTAAGGGTGCATTTGGAGGTACTGAGAAGAGACAGCATAGAAGYAGCTAACACAGGAATGAATCATCTTTTCATGGATTTTATGTATTGGTAGAAATCAGATTCTGGCTCTTCTCCTCTCCTTCTAGAGGAAATCTAAGATCAAATGAGTTCAGACCAGGTCTCAAAAGGAAGACAAAAAAAAAAAAAAAAAGAAAAAAAAGAAGAACACAATAGGAAAGAAGTCTGTTCTTCAAAACCTGGCACATGATGAAAACAGACCTCTGATAATTCAAATCCCATTACTAATTTACAAAGAGGAGGCAAATCCATATTCTAGAAGTGCTCTTGAGGAATGCTTGCTGATGTATTGCTAAGGGTCTGGGACTGTGCACTTTTCATTTTTAGGAAGGCAATTTTTCCACCCATTTTTGTGGGTGCATAAAATTTCTAAAACTGTTAGCCACAAACACGCCTTTAAAAACAGAAAAGGTATGCTTTGCTTCAAAATAAAGAACTCAGCCTTATTAAAAAAAAACAAAAAAACCAAAAAAAGCCATCAGGTCTTATATTTTTCTTATTCTTTTAAATGCTACACAAAAATATAAAATAACTAACACATAAAAATGCACACAACTGCACTATCTATAAACCTGAATAAATTTATGTAAACTAGCTATTTAAAAAGAGCACCAAGAAGTTTGACTTGTGTACTGTATGGAATTTTAATTCTCTGGTTATCATTAATTTATGAATTTCTACAGAAGTTCATGGTGTTTCAGCAAAATGCATTATGAAAATGTATTCAAGGGATGGTATCAGGAAATGATTAGAATACAAAATTCTGAAGTTAAATATTTCTAAACTGACCAGCCATGACATAAAAATCCAAAATCCAGCATAGAATGTAAATGCTCCAAAAGGTTTTTTTCTCTATTGAAGATATGTAAATATGTATTTGGAAAATCTCTGGTACAGCATTTTGCACCACAGAAAGTCTCTCTGTCATTACTACAAGGAGTAGATGAATCTTTAGCCTTTCAGAGCTTTGTATTAAGTTACCCCAAAGGGATCTACAGGGGCTACTCCACCACTTTTAGTAGATTAAAAAAAAAGATGTTTCCCAATTTTCAAGACTAATCAAGTCAAAACATTAATTAAAACATGTYATCTTCTCCATCAAGAATGTACAGTTTTTTGGAGATAGGCAAACAAACAAACCACCCAAAACTTATCTGCCCAATTCACCCTTCCCTGCCTTCCTTTTCTTATTTTATATAAGAATTCTGCTCTAACTTTGAGCTGGATCTGATAAAGGCTGATAACCAGCACACAGAAATTAAGGGTTATAGGATATAGAACATGCCTTTATTGTCTCTGATTTATTTTCTCTCTGCTTCCAAAATGTGTAAAGAAGTTTTCAGAGATTGAACTGAAGAAGCTATTTCTGGACTACATGCAATCAATATGCGTTCTATTCTATTAATTATGTTTTCTTATATTATTAAACATAGCCAACATATGCTGGGTTATTTTTCATATATTCCTTAGAATTTTGGATTCATTTATTATATRTTTATGTATATTTGTGCATYATGYATTTTACCCAGCCTCAATACTGTTGTTTCAAACAATTCTCCCCTTTTCTCAGCCTCAACAGAACAAGCTCACTCCACAGGGAAAGACTAGTTGAAAACAYCCTAAAATAAACATTGTAAAAAAGCATAAAAAACTAGTTTATCATATCTAAAATGAAGGAACAAAGCTTTGCTAAACATGCACCAAAACTCTTGGTAAAGCAAGCAATAATAAGATATGAGATACTGGGAAATCATAAAGAAATAGATCTGTTTTCTTACCATTTTCAGACTGTGCATGCTCCCCACATATCAAAGAAAAAAAATGAGTTGGAAGGGGGATGGGAAAGAATCCTTCTACACTCTGCTACAATAATAACTRTGATTTTGTATTCCCTGTAAGTGCAGTCCGTATTTTGGCTAAAAAGCCTGTTATTGGAGTCAAACAGCTTTTAGCTGCTGGAGCATGTAACTCATTCTGAGCACACCAGGCTGCTTCAAACAGGRGGAAATGCTAACTTCTATATCAGTAATTTGCAGTAATAGAAAGCTGTTACTAAATCAATGTCTCATCCAGAAAATAAACGTTTCCATTTCACCTTTCACTTAAGCTAGTGGCAAGAGGCTATTATCCTGTGCCTTTCTATTAGATCAGCAGATCTCAGACACCCATGCACAGCAAACACTGTCTGAAAGACCAGACACTATTTGCTATTTGCTAAGCTTGTCCTAAAAAAACCCCAATAAAATAGAAAGAAAGAAACAAGCAAAAAAGCCCAAACCAACAACCAAAAACTGTGCACAGAGGTTCTTWTGCTGGTGATCAAGATTTTTTACTACAGTCAGTCTTGCAACGTGCCAGCCTGGCAATCCCCAGGTAACTCCATTTCCAATTTGTTGCAGGATGGATTCTGGAATACAAAATTCTTAACCAAGTAATTAATTCCTGTAGTACAAATATTTCATCTAAGAAAAGATGCTACTTAATGTCAGATAACTGTTGGATTTCATGGCAGGCTTTCACAAGATAAGGGAAAGCAACTATTATTTTAAAGATGAAACAAAGATGGGTGACTCCTCAACATCATGGAGCTTGTTGAGGGCAGCCATAATTGAGAGACTCACATTCTCAAGGACTACTAGAAACAGTTAGGCTTAAAAAAAAAATCAGAGGAACAACTCAATAAACCATGAGAAACTTTCCCACTTCTGTAATCAACCATTCATTTTTCCATTTTTTCCTTTTTCGAAACCATTTTTCAGACCACAGAGAACAAGATACAATCAGCAAAAGTACATGCAGAGAGTGGATAAGAGGAAAAAAAACCTTATAGGTGATGAATTTATAAATATGCCAGAAATAGGCACTCTTACATACAACTTATTCAAATGCCTTGTCTTTCAGTTAAGAATTACAATATTTTTTTTGGAAGTTATTATCTAAAGAACAAAAGCATGACAGATCCCAGCAAGAGCTTCAACTCACTACACTTGACAAGATTGTAAAAACAAAGTGATCTAYACCACATGTTTGTTCACTGGCAAACACATTTGCACAAGTGTCTGGGCAAACTCTATTTCATTCTCAAACATCAGACCATTTTCTCTGCATGTGAGCAAAAATAYTCTATCATTTCAGATACAAACCCTATGATTAAAATCAAGTCAACAACCACCTACATTTRYTGACCTMACAATACATGTTGCAACTATCCAGMCTAYATGTCAAAAAATGGTTTTCACATTGCAGTAAGTTTTGCAAAGCAGAAAGATTTTCTGGTTAAGTAATATACATTTCTCATACTGGTGAGAACTGCAGGAAATGAAATTTAAATTCCACAAAGAATTAATTAAGCAAGGCCACTATTTCTGGGCTAATTTTTTCCAGATATAGAGCAGGAATGAAATCTCATTTATTCACTGTCCATGGTATTACRTTCAAGCTAGAACCAATGAAATCTCCAGGACACAATTCTGTCTCACATGTAAGCTGAGAACAGGAAATCACTTGACTTCCCTATTATTTTACTATCAAAAGGCATCCRGAACTTAATACAATGTGTAATTTTMACAYTAATTTAGGATGTGTAATTTTATTTTTCCTATATTTTTACCTAATAATGTGACTATCTTAAACTTCTTACAACATTAATATTCCTATATATTCATAGGAAAAGCAGCTAATATATATAAATAGYATAGAAATATTCACATCCTTTTTTTTATTACTTAGATGCTTCAGGTGAAATACCAGTCCAAATAAAATCAGTGCACAAATTCTAACAAGCTAAAGAAAATTTGAGGCAATTAGTAATCTCATTGTATCTACATCTTCAGGTTTCCTTGAAAAATCAGATTTAGTGTTACATCCAGGTTGGAAACATGTTAAGATCAATAATTACCCTGACCTGCAATTACTGCTGAACAAAATCCTTTCAAAATGCAAACTCAGATCAAGCCAGATACCATGTAAGAAGGGAAAGCAACTTGCCACTTGACTAGAAAGCTAAAAAATCAGTAAAGATACACTAGATATCTTGCAAGATATGCTRCTATCTGAGAGCTTTAGWGAGCCTTTGCAAATTAGGAAMAAAATCAACAGTGTTTGATATTTATGATGCTGTCCAAGGAGTAGAGCACTTCTATTTGGATTCAACTAAATGACAGTGAAGCAATGTAAATGGCATGAATTTGGTATGTCCAGGCTGACTGTGCTGAAGCTTCAGTCAGATTCATAGTCAAATGCTGATTCCTGAGATTTTTATTTCAAATAAAGCAAAATGACAGCCCAAACAACTAAGTGTCCTCTCATCCCCAAAAGAAAAATTATTAGGAAATGCTAAATGAAACATCTCTTGGAACCACCTTCCCAGATCAACAGCTCTATGTTACACCCTTCCYACATCATTTAGTTTCTACTGTCTCAGGAAGGCTTTTCACCTGTGAATGAGGTTCATATAACCCCATTTGGTCATTTCTAACAAGGAATGGCAGTACTGTTCTTCTATAAGGAACCACAGGAATGTAGCAGTTATCACAGAATCCTACAATCATACATTGGTTTGGGTTGGAAGGGACATTACAGACTGTTCAGTCCCAACCCCCATGCCATGGGCAGGGACACCTCATCTGCAAACSTCTGTAACAGGCAGTGTTGCTCCCAAAACCTCCCTCCATCCTGCTGCATACATGGAAAAGAGCACATAGCAACTGGAATTACCACCTCTTTGGACCYCCAAAACTAACCAGCAAAGCCTCAGGCTTCTCTGCAAACAAGCTCATATGGTAAACTACAAGTGCATGAATTAAAAGGGTCTAAAGATCCTTTTGGCATTCCCAAGCTCTATTTCCTCTTTGTCTTTGCCTTTTTTAATTTCCTTTTGTAGCAATGTATTTGCATGAGTTAAGCCATTCTTTGTRCCATCCAAACTCCTTGTAATCTTATCAGAACACCTGCAGTCTTGTTATTCAAACCCTCAGGAATCCATCAAGGCCGATGAGAGAAAAGCAGGACTAAAATAAGAACAAGAGGCCTGGGAAACTGAGCATCAAGAATGCAAACTTCAGATAAAAGTGGGCTTGACAGTGGTGATGGATTCTGACCAATTAGGTGCCCTAAGGGGTGTGTGCCAGCCTCATGGACAGGCTGAGGATCCAATCAAATAATGTGTGTGTGTGTCTATGCTATGCTAAAATCTGTAACTGTTGCTTATTGTAAACAATAAATGGCTTCTGCAAAACCACATCGGTTCAATGTTCAGAGGTCCATTCCTCCTGCATCCTTTTTTTTTATTTTTATTTTTTTTATGATTTTGTTATCATCTTTCCTTCAGCTCTCAACACTCTGCCACTTGCCATACCCACCATGCTGAGCTACCCCAGTGTGCTTTYGATTTTCAGCTGCCAACTGAGAAGGCCAAGGTCTAGACTTCTTTTTCCCCCTCTTCCTACTCAGCAACTATTTATTGGTTTTTAACAACACAAAGTAAGGTGATGACCTAAATGGGCCTGAGTGACTTCAAATACTACTGAAAATAAAGGGATACCAAGGACATAAAGCCTTTCACAGGAACAGACCAAAAGGTTAAAAAATGTAAATAGCTTACCATGAAATACTTCTACAGACTGATTAGTTTTACAGATAACTTTTTTGAAGAGTGATGTGTCTAACTGAAAAAACCAAAATAATTTCAATAAACAACTTGTAAGCTGAAAGTTGACTTGCAATGAGATTTGTGACCTTGTTAGAAGTAACCAACCTCATCATCTTGATTAATGGAAAAGTCCTGATGTAATTTTATAAGAGATGCTTAAGMTAAATGTTTTTGTCAAAAAATTGAACATTTACATGAAGGAGGCCTGACAGGCTCCAGTGGCAAGGGCTGATAATGGTCTCAGTGAAATGTTCTGTGTGAACTTGGAAGTACTGCTAAGAAATAGGTTCTTCAGGCACAAATGTACTTTAATATACTTGTTGAATTTCATTCAACTAACCCAGAATCCAGTGCAAATCCATGTAAACACATCCACTGGCTAACATTCAGGGTTTTTACCCAGAACATTTCTTCCACCAAAAATTATCCATATAAGATAAAAATTATCAATATTTGTACAGAAAAAGGCAGAAATTAATTTAAATTTGTCAATTTAAAATTGTCAATATTTATTTTCAAATTTCTATATTACTGAAAATAACCAACTACTAAAGACATTTGAAAAGACAACATGAAGCAAGAGGGCTCTCTAGGAGGAAGGGACACAYTGAAGATGACAGGATGCCAAGGCTRCAAGACACCTATTATCTTAAGCAAARCTATGGCAAAAGTTTGTTATTATCMAACAGGGATATGAAAAATTGCTARAGATGCAATTGTAGAAAATAGGAAAATCCAGTATGCAATAAAGTGACTCCACAGTAACAAATAAACAGCAGTCATATCCTGAAATCATATTCTGTATGTTGTTACAAACTTTCAACACCCAAAATTCTAGACATATCCACAAAAAGCCACTAAGTGTATTCAAATCCACATATGAATATGTAATATTTTTTTCTAGCCTTTCCTTTTTGYTATCTGTTTTCCTCACTTAAAAACTAAAACTGAACATACTGTTTGTGGTGATACTAATTTAATAAATAGTAATAACTACAATGCTGCATAATATGATCATGCACATGCTAAAATAACAGTATATAAGATGTATCTCAATCCATTCATCTATTCATGATTTTATATTCCATTTCTTGGTAATCAACCATGATAAATTTATCAATATGGATATCCCAATTGTATCCAGATTTATTACCTTTCCTTTTAATAGATCATCTGTAATGGTTAGTATTTTTCAGAATAAAATACTTTAAATCTTAACTTCTATGTCCTGTCCACCTAAAACTTAACAACTTTATTTCACTTTCTTCGGAAGRAATCAAATCAATGAAGTATTTTTAGAATACAGATTTATAAAGATTCATCATGTAAGTCTTGTAAAGTGCAGTAACACAGGGATATAATTATATAATAAGCAGCAGAGGTTTAAAAAATTCGTAAGTTTGAGCTGGGCTGCCATAAACTCAGCAAAATTCACAGCTGTGGTATTACAGGCTGGAAATAKAAGACATTCTGAAATATGAAGACCAATTATTAAAAAATTAGTTTTACAAAAACCAAATTTATTTTGCAACATTGCAAAGCTRATAAACTAGATTTCTTTCCAGGGGGAAATCTTTCATAGCTCTGTTGATAATAAGCATGTTAAACTTCTTAGATAGTAAAACCACAACAAAACAAGAGGACAGTTTTAAAAATTTAATGAGTTGATGGATGGTTCCATATAAAATATTTCCCACTGCCCAAGTGAAAAAATTGACAGTCAACAGAGAATTTATTTCAATTCCTCATAATTTTTGTGGGTTGAAAAAGAATAAACAAACTCTTGTTATTTGAATACATTTTTGTGTCATGGCAGATATCTCTGTATGCATCAGGCACTTGTTTTCAGCAATATGTTACTTATTTTCTGCAGCTTATATTATATTCCTGGCTTTAAATCAGCTAAAATCATCTTTAAGGACTTGCCCAAGTCTGTGCTCAGCTCATCCTCTTKCAGCCCAGACAGCACTATCAGATGCCTCAGGGGCACCGAGGTGGAGGCAGAAGTTCCTGCACAGTCACATTTGCTCTTTTACAGCTTTGCACGGGGTCACAGAAGGTGTCACCTRCACAGCTCAGAGCAGAGCTGGCAGCTTGTGACAGACCAGAGAAAGAAGGAAGAGGGCATAGCTCCCATTTCCTTCTCCTCTCCTTCCTCTTCTCTCCTTTAGACATCAACACACTGAACTGAAAAGAACAACTCAGATTAAAATAAAGCAAACTTGTYTGAGGAGAGGAGAAAAAATTAATTGACAGGCTCTGAGGGCAAGCAAGGAATATTCTGAAGCTCTTGTGCTTCCATTTAAAGTAGGTTTCAAGGTCTTTAAGACAGAATGTCTTTAATAGTTTTCACAAAAACTGTAATTTTCTGGTTAAATATAAATTACTTCATGCAATTTAGCACTTTYTTTTCCTAGTAGTTAACTTAAATCATCATATCTACTTGTTTAAGAAACACACCTAAACATTTACTGGTGGATGTTAAAATTGTCTTATATTTTTAGTATGTTGAAAAAGGAAGATCTACTGATATTCGGAGTTCTGCCTAGCAGTCTGTACTGCAAAAATACAAAGGCCACCATTAGGTTTTTTTTACCATAAGAACAGTGCCAATCTTGCTGCAGAGCCAACTTTTCCCTCTTGGTACMAGAGGGTTCAATACTAATTGCTATTCCAAGCTGTGCATAAGAGAGAAAATACAGCAAAAGAAATGGAAAGGGATCTGAGGAGCAGCAGCAATCATCCCTTCTTCAAAATAGGTTTTGGCAGGAYGTACAGCTTAAACATTTATTACTCAGTCAAGCAGCCTAACAGACACTGGAATCTCAGGACCTGCTATAAAGTCCAAGACAATTCTGGAAGGACATCACATCACTGRTGAAGAAATCTGCAGAGAAAGGCAGCTGTGCTGAATGCTAATGATAATCACCATTCCATTACTGGAAAATTATTTTTCACCCTTCTGCTTTTTTACAAACTATACAAATTAATGTTATGCAGTTTGGGAAAAGAAAGTAAATAGGAACACAAAGGTGTTTTGGCACCTTCCTGTTTACACTGCAGAGTTTTCAAAATCAACAGGMAGGAAAATCTCCTAATTGAAGCCACACCGTAAAGATCAACTTTACCCAGTAACACACCTTTGGTTTCTGGTGTGGCTTTTTACACCTCACTCTGRTCCTAAAAATTCTAAACATGCAGGAGATCATATCCTTTGAGTATTTAAGAAGACTGTATCATGTCAGTGGTCCTTGCAGATGAATTTCTGGTGATAAGAACAGGAAAGACATGATATAGAAAGCCTGGCAGTTGATGGTGCCCAGAGGGGTCACTGTGAAAAAAGCCCACAGCCAAGGGTTAGGGCCATGCCTAAGCCCTGAATTGTTCTTTTGAAAACCCAAACTCAATGTTTTTTAGGTTTGCCTCTTTTTTAAAAAGAGCATTTACAACAACAACAGCAAAAAAGAAAATAAATTATCCWTTTCCTCGACTTAAATAGAAAAAAATAATTCTTGATATAGTTTATTACATTTAAAAAGAAATAAGGATTAACATACTAAAATGTGATTCTTTTTTGTGGAATGTGGTATCCATGGGGAATTGTGTGTCGGTACAAAACCCTGACATAGTTACATTTTAGCAATATGGGGGTACTTTTGTAATTAAATATATGTTTAAATATTTATTCAATAAAGGTAAATAGGCTGGAAAAATATTTTTTAAAGATATAAATTAGAAGGTAAATTTCTCTATCTGACATATAAGAACCAAGAAGATCATGAGACAACTATTCAGTACATTTCTGCTATGAAGWACTGATGGTAACCATGAAGTTTGGGAAGCAAACTGGAAGCAAGATTGAAACAGAGAACACTAAGAAGCCTGCATGGGTGCAGATATGCTGTGTTAATATGCTTACTCATAAAAGGAAAGTTGGTAGTGGAAATGAAAATATTATTTCTGCCAAAATTAGATCTACAGAAAAACAAACAAACAAACAAACAAACAACACAACACAACACAACAAACAAAAAACCCAAAACAAACTAACAAAAAACCCCACAAAAAACCAACTATGTGGAAGTAAAAATAGCACCTGGTAAGGGAAGAACACCACAACAATATGAAGAAAATTTCTTTCCAAAGGATCATGAAATTAACCCTAAAACTTCTTTTCATCCCTGCAACAAACTACTGTATAGGATATAAGGCTTCACCAWGATAAAGAGAAAATTCCCRTAATAAATTGCTTGTGAGTTGTGAYTGTTTSCYTGGAWACAGTRTTTAATTTCCCCAGGTTAAWTTATTAGAAWAGATGTAAAATATTTAAAATATAGCTCTAAGCTATAAAAGYACTTAAACTGATAGCTGAGAAAACTCTTCAACACAAAATAACAGARAGACATTTTAAAATTAGTATCTATTTTTTCCAACTCAAGACAAATAACAAAGCCCAGYACACCAGCCCAATTATTTTAGGCATAATTTGTTCTGTTATATAGTTTCCTTCAAATRTTTCTAAATAAAAACTTATTTTTAAAAAAAATCAAAAGAAAATAATTAATGTTCCAGGAAAGGTTCTAAGTGTTAAGTATCAAGAATCTCATTATGCTCTTTCACTCAGTTCTCACACTAATACATACAAAYAAATAAAATCAATCATATTGATTGTAATTAGCCAACCCTTGATTCATTTCAAATAAAGATTTTTCAGTTCAGAGGTAGAATATTTCAGAAAACCCAATTTCAGTAGAAATCTGTGCTTAGACRACTGAGTGTCTATGAAACCTAAGGTACTTAGGTTCCAAATTTACTATAAAAAAAAAAATCTGCATTCGTTTTGTAGAAACATCTGAAAATTTTATTCAAACATCTTAAGTCAATGCAAGTCTAGAAGAATACYTGCAATTATAACAGARGTGTGTTTTATTTCAGATTTGTCACTATTTCTTTTCCCATTAAAAACCTTATGTCACATTTAACAATTCMTTAGTCTTGGATAAACTTTCCAGGCCAAAATGGATTCTCAAATATTCAGCTTGAGAGTATTCTAWTGTATCAATTTTGTGATGCATCACTATTAGGCAGATTTCTTTAAATCTACACTGAGAATTCCTTATCACATCTGTGTTTTCAAAACAGCATGTACCTAATCAATTTGGTCTTTCAAAGAGAAAAAAATTACCCTTGGCTACAAAAAAGTCTTTCCTTATTATCTTAAATTTTGATAACTTTAGACAGAAGTCATGGTCAACTTGATGTAAGTCATTATGCTAGACCATCCATCTAATTAAACAAATAATACTAATCCCAGCACCAAAATGTAAATACCTCCTTGCAATATATRAGGAGGATACAGCTGAAGTTGCTTGGCCTTCTGGATTGTGACAGAAATAAGMTTTTTCATCAAGCTAGAARAGCTGTTTCTTTTTGTTGATTATTCAAATGAGAATTTAATTCGGGGAGCTTTAGCAAAACTACTTGGGGGGGAAAAAACACAGCTGTAATTGTCAGAGCATAAAAAGCAATACTGACCCTAGAGTTCTTTACTTAAGCTTCTGCATTGGTATTTTCCTTCCAGGTTTAATATTGAACCAAGCAGGCAGTACTTAGGGACTTAGCTGCAACTAACATTTGCTTTATAGTTACCCCAAGCCATAKTCTTTGGTATTTAAAACAGGCTGACACTGAAATTCATTTAAAGGTCTGTTTCACTCATTACATGTTTTCACAAATAACTCACTGATTAAAATAATGTAGGGAAAAAAGAAAAAAACAAACAAAAACCCAAACCAGTCAGAAGCTCCAGTAATCTCACATGCCATCTGCATGAGATATACATCACACTTATTTCCCAATTTAAAGGTATGAACACACACAAAAGCAGAGRCTYRAAACACTTGTTTTTCAATCTCAGTRTARTAAACCTGCACWRTTCATTTAYCCCTTACAGTAAACCAGSAGAAAAAAAGYTCTGAACAKCTGCAGKTKGTCAAATATCACMAAAAAATACATCAAGAGCACTAATCTTAAAATATACTGAAATAAAAAATTTAAGCAATATAAGTGTCTTGCCTGTCTGAAGCTGCTATTTAAACTAAATAGAAAAAAAATAAAACACACAAATATTTTATTGTCTTTAGATATTTAAGGAATGCGGACGTAGCCTGCCAAAATATTTTCACAACATTTTATCAATATCTGAATTCCTTAATAAAGCTTATTAATTATCCACACATAGGACCTGCAATGAATAAATGATAACACACTTTTTCCTAGTTGCTTTGAATTAGGTTTGTGTTTGTTTATGGTTTTTTTGGAGGGGGAATGTTGTCACTCTCATAGCTTCATTTCCCTGTATTTCTAATGTTTTTATTCAAAGAATCATAGAATGGACCGAGTTGGAAGGGACCTTAAAGATCATCCACATCCCTGCCATGTGCTGGAACATCTTCCAGCAGATTGTTTTTCCCAAAGAGCATTTTTTTCTTTTYAAGCTCTTAGCCTGAGATGCACAAGATAAGCAGAAACTGTACATTTTAAAAATTCATCAAGGAAATGATATTCTGGTCAAGATGAAAATCACTGTGGCATTTAACTCAAATTTTCTGAATTATTTCCGAAAGTTTTTATTGCCTTTGAGGTATATACTGGAGAACCAAAATGTCAAAATACTTTATCAATAACTGATTATTTACATATATGATGCACCGCCAGAAAGGCAAAATTTATGTCCACTGCCAAATTTGACATCAAATAATATATAATAAAAAGACTTTAGAGCACAGAAAAAAATTGACTGCCATGAAAGGGGAGTATGAAGCAACAGTATTTATATTTTATTATCWCTAAGGTATCTGAACCATCAGTTACTTGTAACTCAATATTTAAGCCTGGTTTGATGGCTTCAGAGCAGGGAAGCCCTTTTTTCTGGCTGGTTGTAGTCCAAATATTTTCAAAATTATGTTGTCATGTTCATGACACATTGCTTTCAACCTGACACTTCAATCAGCTCCTCCATGCTAATCAAGCAGTGACATGTGGGAGCAGTATTTCTGATTTAAAGGGAGTAGAGTAGGGATAACCACACAGAAAAAAGCAAACCTGGTTTGTGTGCTTTGCCCAACACCTCACCTCAAAGCACAGCACCAGGGCTGACATATGCCTGGAGAAATCCCTGCAGCAGATGGGGAGAGTGGATCTCAGGCAGAGAGGGAATGTGGTGGCACCCACTGGGAAGATTAACCTTCTTTTCCTTGGGCCAGGCACTTCCTCTGACTTCTGGCCTGCASTTCCTATATTCTGCTTAGGGATAAGCAGGGCACAGTTTTAATGAGGGTTTAGAAACAAGACTTCAGCTATCACTAATAGGAGATGCATGACTAATTCCCAGTGCATGTGGTAGAAAGASGACCTGAGGGTCTCTTCTGTTTTCAGCTGCAGATTGATTTTATTTCAAAACCTAAATGGGGCCTCTTGAAAAATACTGAATTAAAATTCTGATTTCGTTCTATTTTATTGGGATTCCCCCTCTCTTCAATCCTCACAAACAGGCAAGTGAATTACCTCCTTAGACTTTTTCCTGTCTCTGCACAGGTTTTGGCACAAGATCCAGGGAAAGACAAAAATTAAAAAAGGGAACAACTTTCATAATAATTCTTCCTACAATCAAATAACTCACTAAGTAATAGCCTGAATGTAGTAAATGGATATTTTTTTAATGATGTATCATTTATYTTCATGGTGAAATATAAGGAACTACTTCACAAGAAGCTCATCACTGTATTTCAAACAAAGTAAATCACTATATATGTAGGAAGACCAAGGATATTATTTTATAGAACACACTAGATTTTAAGTAGGTTGTGTACAGAATTATTAGACAAAACAGTTTTCTGCTTTCAAAAATCTAAGTGGACAGAAATTCATTATTTGATTCAATTTTAAAAAATAATAAATAATCATAAGTAATAACCACAATAGAAATGAAACATAAATAGAAAACATTTTCATGGATGGCATATTGATTATCTTAAAGGTCTCTTCAAATCCGAACAATTCTATGATTCTATGGTTATGAGTCAAATTCCCAATTTGATACAAAAATAATTAATATGAAAAAGCATGATTGACAGGCCCAAGAGAAAATTCAGATCACACGTGGCTCTAGCAGCAATTGTCCCCCTCCCCTAGAGACAGCAACATGCTGATGTAAGAGGCAAGAGAAGTGAAAACCAATCTCAAGTCMAATATCTAGTCATTGAAAACTGTTCTGTGAGATGCAAAGAGCAATTCTTTGTTTCTCTTGGCATCCTGCAAAGCACATACACTAAAGGGGAAAAAATGGAATCTGCTTGCCAAGGCATAATTCAGCTTTTTCAGCTTCCAAGCCATAAAACTTGTGAACTGTGTCTCACCCACTGTTTCTCAGAAGGATTCRTTGTAGTACCTGTGATGCAAATGCTTCCAAGCAGGTTGGGATTTAGACAAGGAATTGCAGCTACTATTTTAAATGTACAGCTGCTCCCTGCTATGGTGGACACTGAAACCTCTACCAAGAAATGACAGGTTAGCTCCTGTGAACAGGCAGAAAAATGACAGTGGTGTTCAGCATACATTATCAGTCTTTCCAGAGTTATAAAAATTGCTTGTAGATCATAATGTGAAAAGAAAACACTGAATTCTACTTTTGGAAACCTGCTGGTGAATGACTACCTCACAAYTGCTCACTTGTGTTTCAGATGACACATGAACCTTGTAACTATAAAACAGAACCTGGGGAACAGTTTCTGTTTATTGATATGAAATCTGTCCCTTTTAGGTATTCTCAAGCTGTTATCTCTGAAAATTCCATCTGTAAGCTGGCGTAAATTAATAAAAAGTTACCCAAACACACAACAACAGGATTTTTCTGACWCAAAATTACAGACTTCCTGGTATTTTTCTAGGCTTCTACTTCTATGGTAATTAATATAATAACCAGACCCAAAGAATCATGAACCATATATGTTGCACATACAATTACCTCTGTCCAGAAATGTAAATTTCTTTTTGTTATTATCATTTTATTAGATACTAAAGTTTTTTTTCCTGTGGAAATCACGTTCTGTCTTCCTGTTCAGGTTTATGGACTGTACAGTAACATTACAYAGTACACATTTTTAAGGGATAAGTGTCCTAGGAATTCCATCTAAAATGTTAAATCCAACACAGCAAGAAAATATTTCATGTACTGTTATGATGACAGTCTTATACCAAAGTTCACACAGCATTTACAAATGTCCTAATAATTGAAGATGAGATTTTTTTCAACATTTTAACAGTGAAGTATCAATTCTCTTCAAAAAAAAAAAAAAAAAAAAAAAAAAAAAAAAAGGAAAAGGAAGTGGCCTGTCACTTCTCTGTAATCCTGCAATTAAGGTGCACTTAAGCACATATGAAAGCCAGAATCCCAGAATAATCCTTCAGGTCTGTCAGTCAAGCTCACCATATCAGAATACAACCTACTATGATTCTTTCCCCCATCATAGTGACATTTCCATTTTCATCCCTGTGCCATTTGTGGAAGCTGAAACAACTGTGGCCATGAATTTTAAAAAGCTCAGGTCACACCAGGGTCTCTTTCCTCTTGATGAGACTCTAAAAGATGAAAAAAACTGCATACTTGAAATTAGGACCTAAAATTTAAAAAATCAAAACCTAAAAATAAAAATCCTATTTAATTTTTCTTCCCACCTTTTAAAAAATATTCAGCCCCTCTGAATGCTGAAATGCATTTTTATTGTATAAAGATTTTTGCTTGCTGATGAGCACAGGGACTTATTTCCATCTTGAAAAATAAATACTTAATTTTGAAATACAATTAAAGAATCCTCATCAGTACATGCATATATATATATATTATTTTTTGCATAGTTTAGAAAGACTTTATGTAAATTGCCTGTCATTCTGTTACTGCAATTGTAGAAATACACTGGATGTGCTACCAGCTCACACAGCGTGGTATTTCCCTAAACTGTACCAGCTTATGAGATACTTAAAAATCTTCAGAACTCATCTCTGCCTGAGGCCAAGCAGCCTGTAAAGAAGAGCTGTCAAGAATTGTTTGTATTAAATGTGAACAGCACACAGAAAGAATGGATCAGAAAATCAGAATATGCAAGAGTTTTGTTTCACCTCCAGTTACATTGGTGAAACTCAGATCCAATCCTAATGGACCTCTTTAACTGTGGCACTTTCCAGCTCCTAAAATGAATCATATCCCTAAATATGTCACTGAAAGAAGTGAAAGTGACAATAACAGCAAACCTCTTCTAAAAATGGAGACATTGTTTTAAGAATGGGACACAAATAATGAGCTCAGCATTAAAGTACAAAATCATTTTGTTCACATGCTACTTACAGCCTTCATAAATATCTGTGGGTATGTGCACTGCTGCGTGTTGGTAAGATGTTTGTCGTCGGAAAACAGGATCATCTTCAAATACTGGTCTGATTCTCTGGCTGCCAGATTCAGTTTCATTCTTTTCAGGCTTTAAAGAAAAAAAAATGTAAAGGGTAAAATATTAAAAAGTGTGCTAGAAACAATGCCACTCGCAGTTTCTCTTTTTTATGTAAAGAAAAAACATAGCTCTTCTTCATTGCTAGCATTTTGCATTTGTGTATAAACACAATTAGCTTCTCCGGGTCAAGGAATATTTGTGCAGTTTGCTTTCAATTTTGTTTTACCCAGTGCATTTCAGTGAAATGAAGACCTGCAAATGAAAAGAGCCTAATGTCTTACACACCTAAATTTCATAAATGAATGGAATTTTTACACCCATAACACAAGGCAAAGTAATTACCTTTTATTAATTACCAAATCTTAAATGTTACATTTTTTCCTTCTGCAGATTGTATTGCAAATCACAAATCTAAAAATTGTACCACCCTTACACATTGCATAAACAGATTTTTTAGGAACTGTGGTGTACAYCCAGACAAAGCAAGGAAATGAAGCCTTCTTAGAATTTCTGATTGAATCAGGTTATGCTCATTGATTTATTTTATGCATGTCTCAGTGAAATCCCATGTACTGGCTACCTCTGTCCCAAGGGAAAGGTCCCAAAACCCTCAGGTGCTCACCACCACCTGTCTGCCTTGGGTTCCCACCCTCTCTCACCTGTCTGCACCCTGATTTCTCGATTCCTTCCAATTCCCTCAGTCAATTTGTACTAGTTTTTAAACATTTTGAAAAGCAGGGAATTTTTCTAGCTCAGCTACCAAAACAGCATGAAGTGTGGAACCAAGGAACCTGCCTAAGAGGAGGTGGGGGTGTCTTCACCTGTCTCAGCTGCAGCTGGAACAGGAGGCCCCAYGCCATGGGTCACTATTACTGCCACTCTGAGCAGTAATATAACAACTATGATACTGCATGACTCAGGCAAGCTATTGGAGGCAATTATAAGGGTGTCATTAATACTACAGAGTCATCAGTTTTTGGAAATGTGCTATGCTCAATAGAAAGTGCTGACAGCACCTGGTGGTCAGTCAGGCATGTGTGTGCTGAGGCCATTCTGTTTGTTATCCTCTATCAAAGTATAGACAGGGACATTTTGGCTTATGCACAATGCCATGTAATGAAACTGCCCATGTTCTCTCATCTGCTTCATCTCAAGGTTGTAGAACAATGCCATTCCAAGCACAGGTTCAAATGCTGCCTGAAGTAAGCAGCAGTCYTGGGTGGGTTTTAAAGAACTGGTTTCCTTTGGGAATACAAAGGGCAGACCTCATCTAACCAATTTCGACAACCCAGCAGTGTTGTGCTCATCACTGCAGGCTGCCTTCACAGGGAATGAAGAGAAATGGGGATGTTTAGAGTGTAATTCATCTTATCYTAATTAGACACCTATTTTCCCATGACATGAATCATGCTTTAGAAGTGCCTCCTACTTTTGATTGATTGTAGAAGTACCTCTACTGCAAATCACCTAGATGTAGAAGTCAGCAATACAGCTGTCTAGAATTAGGTGAGATKAATCTCACAAGTCTACTAAACTTCCAGRAGAAAAGAAGRTGGGTACTCTTTTTGACTATTTTTGTGCAGCATAGCTACTATATCTTATGCCAAGAAGTTCAATTTGTTGCTTAGAATTTAACTTCATTCTGGGAATGGGCAAGAGTTTGGGAGGGGACACARCCAGCACAGCTGACTCAAGACAATCAAAGAGATTCCTTTCTATTGTGCTCAGTACTACAAGCTCAGAGAAACAAGGGGAGAGGGGACATTCATCATTAAGGTGAGTATTTGTGGAGCAGCTACTGTGTATCCTAAGATCCTACTTCCCAGTAAGTGTCTGGACTTTGCTTTTCTGTATTAAACTGTCTTTATCTCAATCCATGAGTCTTTTATGGTCTTATTTTCTCACCCTCCACTGCTGGAGGGGGGTGATAATGCAGGAAAACATGATATACAACTTTGTGGGCAACTGGCAGCCAGACAAGGCTTACAACCATTGTAACTTTGAAGGGTGCAGACTAAAGCCAGGATCAGTAACAGTTACAGTTATACATTACATGATTTGAAATGACACAGCATTATGACACATTCAGACAATGTAAATTGGATCAATTTTTAAAAAGTTTTTTTTTTTTCCTGCTTCCATGTTATCCCACACCCTTTTTCTTCCTGCTGTAAAACTGGAATGCAAAACATTACGCAAATTCTGGAGTTCTTTTCACAAGTTGTGTTTCAGCTTCATGTTGCTCAAAGTAATGACTTTGTCTAATTATGCAAATGCAATCCCAACAATAAGTCATTCAAGTGGCAAAATTTCCCTTCTGTTGGAAAGTTATTTGATTAAAAAAACCATTCTAACACTCTTGTTTCTAAAAATTAGTAGCAACGACTAAAAAGCCTCAAGGCTTTCACAGTACACTTCAGAAAAGAATTGGGGATCATCAGGTCACATAACCACACTAAAATACCAGAAGGAGTGAATGTCAAAAGATTTCTTTCAACTAAATTTCCACAAGAAATATTTGGGAGGGAATGGATATGGTAAAAGAGAAAAAGCATGAACGTAGAATCAAAGAATATCCCAGGTCAGAAGTGACTGACTAGTAAAAGTTCATCAGAGTTCAACTCCTGGCCCTACAAAAAACAATGCCAAGAATCACATATAGTTCCATACAGTCCATCCTAGCAGGTCTTGCACAGAAGTTTTYGTATTACAATATATTCAGATTTTTGCTTGAAATTCCTGAAACAGCTCAACATAAAATGATTATCTACTTGATATTTTGTTTTTATTCCAATTAATAAATGCAACCTTTCAGTCTTTCCATTCACTCATATGCTRTGAAAGAAGCTTCATGTCTACTGCCAAAATCTGATTAAACTCTGTTGAAATTAAAAATATGCAATTAATTAAGACCTGAATGCCTTAAAAATTCAGAGGGAAAAAAAAAAAAAGTCTATTTCTCACATTTCTAATAGCACACACACACACAGAGGTACCCTGAAAAAGATTGTGACTGGGTCTGTTATTATTCCTAATGATATTCCATGATACCAACCAAAAAAACCTAAATCTAAMTCTAAATCTAMAAACTCTTCATCTAAAAACTCTTCTCAACTCCATTAATGCAGGGCAGTGGATCTAAAACTATATAAAGCAATGCAGATGCTTTCACACTGCTCTTGTTGACCTCTGTGGGAGTATTTTGTGATGCACAGCTCTGACACTGAAACAACATCTCAATGTGCCCAAAAGCCAAAGACAACAAATTACAAAATCCTTTAAGAATTTCAAAGTTTTCCTCACACAGGAACAATTAGTTCTGTAAATCTGAAGGTGTCTGAACTGGTTCTGTACACAACAGTAAATATCACAACCATTACTGACAAATTAGTGCTGAACTCAACTGGGCCACGCCCTGCTGATCAGTCAGACCAATAAATGCTGTACCAGGTCTTACACATCCAAATTTATCCTACAGTTGATCCTTCTACAGAAAATAAATCTATTTGGTTTTAATTTGCAAATTTTGATTTTCAAGTAGCTTAAAAATAAGAAAAAAGGGAAAAAAGGAATGATTAAAAAGGAAAATCTCAATGTTATTAATTATTTTAATCTGGCATTTCTATGAAAAGCCTGACAGATTGTGGTGTCAGTTGGTACAGTTTTATACCCAGTTAAACTTTGTTTTCCAAAGAGTAGCAAAACACACATATTTTGACAGAAAGTGATCCAGAGTGTGAATATAATTAAAATCCAACTCCAACCAATTTCTCTCTCAAGTCAGGAGCWGAAATGCAATCAATACTGGCACAGAAAAATCCCACAGGAGATAGTGGCTGAAGATTAATTTTCTATCTATTCAAACCTGGCCTTCACTTATTGCATTACATTGTTACCTACCACTGACAGTCAGCAAAATAACTCACTCATTTTGCTGCAATGAATTTCCAAACCAATTTCTTCCTCCCTTGAGAGGTAGATAAAATCTATTTCTCTTTTCAGCTCACATTTGTGCTATTTTAAGGTTTGTTTGGTTTTTTTTTTAATAAATAAAGTTGGGTTTTTTTCATGTGTCTACTCTTCACCATCAGGATAAAAGGAAATTGATATAGCAGCTAAAACTCAAGAAAAGAGGTTTTTTGCAGCTACTTTTTGTGATTATTTCTAAATGACTTTTGGCATGATCTCCAATAAACTGGTGGGTACCTTCTGCATCTTTTTTGTAAGCCAAATACACAGCAGAAATAATGCAACTTCTCTCCAGAGGGCTTTCTGAACATAAATTAATATATTTACATGAGTTAACTGGAAGCTTTATGCCAAGAAGTATTACTGAAAGATGTGTCTGGAAAAGAAAACATCCATTAAAACAAAATTGATAAAGATAGTTTCAAGAAATTGTGACATATTCTAGCTGCCCATTTCACTGCAGCCAAACTTATCCTGATTCCTTTCCATAGCATTAATTTAATTTCCATCATCACAGCTGTAGGAAGATGAGTAGATTTTCTATCTTTAGTAATAAATTTTCCTWTAGTTAAAAAATATTGGTTATTGTGGAAATTAGAAGGTTTTTCCATTAGTGTAAAACTTATGTTTGCTTTTTGTAGATGTTGAAAACTCACAACCAGAAAGCTGATACTATTTTTTTTAATAATTCATAAATTACAAAAAAACCCACAAAACCACCAGTTGAAGCAATCTTCAACTGTTTTCCAAAAGCAGATTCTTTTCAGGAACTATGCAGAAGCTGCTCAAAGCATSATAACAGGTTTAGCATCATGATGCAACAATAAAAGGAGATTTCATTCAATTCCTGAGTTGATATCCAGCCAGAAACAATGACACCTGCCTGCTTCCATATTTATGTAAAACAGACAGGAATTGGTTGTTAGTATTTTCCMTTGCCTTCACATCCAGGGACTGTGTTCTGCACAAAACCTCCCTGTCCCTACCAACACCACTGTAGAGAATGAATGTAGAGATGGAATTATAATAGCTGTGGCTTTAGGGACATCAAAATTCTTTCTCTGTGATTCCTYCCTGCCTTGCCTTGCAGAATTCTGAAAGTTTTATATTTTCATCTCAAGYTTTCAGCCTGGTTTTAATTTCTGAATATCTGCTGAAATTTCTAAATATAAATTCTTAAACAATATAGGCTCACTTCTTTTAGTTCCCTCCCAGATCTACTCTGTACCAATGAAACAAATGAAGAACATAAGCACAGAATTTCTGCTGTGCTCACTTCTGTACCATTTTTCTTTTCTGTTTTAATTTTGCTGTTTTGCTGAGATTTTTCCTCCTTGAGGAAAATAGAACTCCATGCACAGCCCCTCTGAAAATGCTWGTGGCCCCATTAAAAAGCCAGACCTAACAGAGACAGTAAAATGGGATGTTGCTTGAAGCACACAGTTCAGCCTGCAGCAAGCAAAGGCTGGGGACAGCTCTTCTGAGGATTAGGAGTTAATTTTGAATAATGCATTTCAAATAGCCACAGCCTTTTACTGCRTTTTAGATAATGTAATGAGTGCATTGCCTTCTGATGACATTTTTTATTTCCTTTTTCTCTAGCAGTGATTTTGCAGCTGTGGGAAGGTTGCCCAGTACATTCAGGTGGTTGTGACAGAACTGTGAAAAGTTTATTTTGTTTTCACTCTGTGTCAGTGGGGGACTGTGATCTTCATTTTGCAACATGATGATTTTAAGTTACATCCTTCTGCCTACTTGTAGGGACAAAACAATTAAAAGATTTACAATAAACCAAGAAAACTATTGGCTCAGAACCAAAATATTTTYCTGTTATACAACAGGGAGGTGTTTAATGTAAGAATATATACATAACCACATCCACTTATACAATAAAATATATATATTTTTTCAAATATAAAAAAGGTCTGGGAAGCTTCAGAAAAAGAACCACAAAGGAATTTAGYAAGGAAATAGCTTATATTTGCATCTGTCATTGTGTCATTCTCAAGGGCCATTATATTTAATATTGATAAGAGTTGCTTTCAGTGATTTTAATGTTTCCATATGCTTCTAATTCATCAATTGGTTACTGTAAGTTAGKGCTAAAACAAATGAAACTCTGTACTGAGTATTGATATTTAAAAAAAGATAAATTGTCTTACAGAACTCATTTTATTTCCAGTGTTCTGCCAATTGAATAATGTTGGTATGAAGCAAATAGAGAGTCAAAATAATTTAAAAGTGTTTGCTTGCCTCTTAGGCTATTTTTGCAATGCAGCTATCTTTTGTCTGTGATGATTTCTATACAGCTACTAATGGGCTTGTCCCTGTCTACTGTACACAAGACTATGTGATATTTTATGGGTGGTGCAAAGCCATGTGGGGAGGTGATGCATTCATTTATCTCACCTTTATGGTTCACAGCTCCTGACAAGAACTTTYAGATATGCACAAAATTATTGTATATCTCAAACACAATAGTGTTTTCTTCTTATTTGTATTTTGACTTATTCACACAACTCAAGGCATCATGACTTTGGTTCCATGAATACATGAATCCTTGATGTAATTAATTGATCAAATGTATAGACCTGGAAATTTGGGGACAGACCTTTTAGCAGGGTCTCTTGAGAGAAAATGTGGGGTAATGGTTTACAACTAAAAGAGGGTAGATTCAGACTAGATATGAGGAATAAGTAYTGAGAGATGAGGATGATAAAACACTGGGACAGGTTGCCCAGAGAAGWGGAAGATGCCTCCATCTCTGGAAACACTCAAGGTCAGGTTGGTTTGGGTTCTGATTAACCWGATCYAGTTGAAGATGTCCCTGCYTATTGCATGGACKTGGAGTAGATGGAAAAAAGTAACACATTTCCTTCCAATCAAAACTGTTCTATGATCCTCTGAAAATATTGTAGCATTTCAGTGAATTATATTTGAGAGAAACAGATGAAAAAATCTGGGTTTTCTTAATTTTTTCTATTTCAAAATAGAAATCCAAGCTTCTGGAAATCCTCTTCTGTTTAAAAGAGTTGACATTACATTTATGAGGGTGCCTTAAATACCATAATTCAGGTAATTATGTATTTCTATAATTTTCATAATTTCTGATGAAAAGGAACATTTCTAAGGTATCATTTTTCAATAAGCTAAAAAAAGCCCCTTAAGAATAAAATATAGTAATAAAGGAATTAGTGAAAATTWCTTTTCTTAATTACAGCTTATATGTGACCTTCACTACAAATCTACACAGAGTGCTGTAGTAATAGCAGTATGCACAAATTCATTTCTGTCCTTTCCTATTTCCTCTTGAACTACAATGACAGGTAAAATGAAATGTGTATTTAAATAYTTAAGCACATAAGAAATACAAGACTTATTTATATTTCTAAAGATAAATGTGACTTCCCCACCCCAAGGCCATCAAAAACCTCTCCAATCCCCATGGTGTTCCAGGGATGACAGAGAGCTCCCTCATAATAACGTCAGCACCCCTGGATCCATCTCAGCTGTTCCCATGGACACAAATGTCTGACTGGCCTCAGTGGTCCCTCATTCCATCCCTTCCATTCCTAAAAGTTCAGGCAATATCTCCTAATCCCTCCTGGGATACACATCCTGGTCATGAGATTGGGAATCAYGATGTGTAATCCCATCTGAATGTCCCACCCTGGTCCTCTTCTACAGGGGGTGATGGTCTRGGAAAGCTCAGGGGTTTATGGCCAAGGTGTTCACTCAGAGTCATCTTCCTGCCAGCCCTAAATTATCAGGTGTTGCACAGAACCTCCTACTACAGCACTGGCTGTAACAGTGGCCTGAGTGGATGGGATAATGTCATTAGACAACAGTGGGAACAGAGGATCACATCAGAAGAAACACAAATCTCCCTTAAACTGACTGAAATACTATTAAGAGTTCAGGAAAACCCAGTCAATTATTAAACAAACAAACAAAAAATTATTTAAATTTCATGGCCTTCTTCCCTGACTGATCTTYCACATCCCATGAGAGCACTCAAATATATGTAATAAAATAATATAAAAATATCCATTGTTGACAGAAGTCCATGAAATACTTAGTCATCTAAATTTCAAGACCAAAATGCACTCTGGAGAATTGAGATTCCTCATACATCACCCAATTAAATTTCAAACTAGGAACTGTGCTTCTCTTATTGGAATAAATTACCCTGTCTACCTTTTACTATCCCCACATCTGATAAAGATCATATCCCTGGAGAACAAGAACTGTTAAATCATCTTAATGCTTCATTGGGAATTAGTTATAATACCAACTGAATGTGCACATTTAATTAATTTGATTTTTTTCATCTGATGCAGTTGTCTTTGCCATGCTTTGCTAAGCCAYCAACTGATCCTGTTTCACAGTTCATTCTTCTCTCCAGTCATACTGGCTAGGTCTAAATTTTGTACATCTTGCAGCATATTAATTTATTATTGCTCCTTCTTCTTAATTTGTGCCATCTTCTGTGTCAATAACAACATAAATAACAGCACAAACCTGCTTTRAGAAGAAGGTTGCACTACATGACCTCTAGAAGGCCTCCTAAACTATTTTTTCCCTACTAATGGGGCTTAAAGCACTATCTAAACATCAGACACTAATTCATGRTCACATAAATGTAATGCAGCTTTTCACTAATTAAATGACAGCTGTATCTGGGTAGACAAAGGCTGTAGGTAACACCAAACCTAGGGACCACAGACTTTCCCTTCAGACTAAATAACACACCATACTTTAAGTAAAACACCATAACACCGTGTAAGACTATTTATATGGCTTTTAAAAATTCCAGTATGGTGAAATCCTCACAGTGCAGTAATGTGGAAGAATATCATTCACAGCAACTAAGGGAAAGTTTGAGAAAGATAATCTGCCCAAGTAAAGAAGCATGTCAGAAGAAAGCAAACAAAAATACAAAGAAAAAGAAAATACAAAAGGAAGAAGACACAGGTGAATCTGTAGATTTCGAAAGAGTTTTTAAAAAGTCAGCAAATTAAAATTCTTACGTAAAAGATCAGCTAAGTGTGAGTTCAAAAGTTTTCAGATCTGGACAATGTGATTTTCCACTGGATTAAAATTTATTTTCAATACACACCATAAAGAGAGCTGCAGGAATACTTCTAACACACTGTTTTACACACCAACACTAAAAATTCAGGAAGAATTCAACTCTGTTGATGATATATTATTATATGATATGATTGTCCTCTTCAATCTGTTTTCCCCCCACCTATTCTCCAAAAAACAAGAGGGACAGAACATGTTGAGAATRGCTATGTGGAAAGGCAGGGAATGTGATCTGGCCCTTTGCAGATTGCATCAGCTGCTTCAGAAAGGCTCCTGTTTGCAGTCAGGGGCAGGGCAGGAGCAGGACCT
Source organism: Alauda arvensis (assembly GCA_902810485.1). Taxonomy (NCBI): domain Eukaryota; kingdom Metazoa; phylum Chordata; class Aves; order Passeriformes; family Alaudidae; genus Alauda; species Alauda arvensis. The sequence goes on along the minus strand of CADDXX010000242.1, from coordinate 868,439 downwards.
GCATTTCATCACCTCCACCACACACCACACCACATCACCACAGAGAATTCCCCTTAAATATTAAAGTATTTTAAGTGGTCCTTTCCAAGATTCTTGATCTGACCTGGAATTTTCAAAGTCAACCTCCACCTTCATTCAGTCACATGAAAATATCAGACTGAGTAATTTGTTTTGTTTTGTACAACTTAAAAGTCTCAGTGTGACCCACATATTTCAAAGCAACACATCAGAACACTGGGATCTGTAATCAGGCAACAAAGTGCTTGCTAAAAATCAGTGCCTCAAAATGCTATAAATGCCCTATGACAAGTTCAGCTTTTGGTGCTGCTTTTATTTACCAATAAACAATTACACTGCATTCACTGCAATTGTTATCACTCATGCATTTGATATTAGTAGGAAATATCCTGAAGCAAGGAATCTTCCATTAAACTGATGAATCACCAGCTTTAGGGCTGAATTCTGATCTTTGTTGTGGCAAAAAAMCTCAGCCTCCATGGGGAGACTTCAAGCACTGCTCTTTTGTGCAAATTTGCCTTCGAGGTAGGATTCTCCACATTAAGAACAGTCTCATCTTTTTTAGGACACTGGCAACTRCAGTTATCACTCTTGCCATTATTATTTCATAACTCTGTTTCACAGGTAGGAGATAGCTTCRGGGCAGTCATTTATTTCATTAKCATGTATTTTTCATGTCAAGCTTGSACATATATTCATTTGGGAGAAGGGAAGACTTGCACAAATTCGAATAAAGGAGTATAAACCTGACACCTACTTTTTAAATAATAATCAAAGAAAAAAAGAAAAAAAGGAAAAAAGAAAAAAAGCCCTACTTCCTGTGGCAATAGATCACTATAATTGCAATAGGAAGCTCATAGGAATGCCTTCTTTTCCCYGTGGGCTGTACTCAAGCTTGCCTATAAGACCTTGAAATGGCAAGACCTGAATGTTTCCCAGTGATACTTGGTAAAAGGAACACATTCCCTTTTAAACAATGCAAAAAAKTCTTGGTACTAAAGCAGACAAAGTCAATCATACCCTCACTATCAGTTCCAATTATTTCCAAAGAATGGCATCCAAATCACTCTGCCAGATAACACAGGATTCCTGATACAAGAGAGAAATGAGTTCAGCAAGAACAATCAAAAAATCTAATGTCAAAATGCCATGAAATTACTAAAATTAGAAAGCCCTCTTGTATATAAAGAATGATTAAAATAGATGAAAGATAAAAACATTAAAAAATTGTTTTCCTGCTACCTCACTCCTCATATATGAAAGATAAAATGCTTGTCTTGCAAGAGAATTCACTTCTATAACAGAACCTTCACTACAGAAAAAAGTGTGTATTTTGACCATAAATACTATTTTTATTGTACACCACAATGCACAAGCAACAACACTCTGCAGTACAAGTAAATTGACACATTAGAAAAAAGATAAAATATGCATCTTCCTTTTTGTGGCAGTTCATTTTAAAACATATCATTACAATTAAATTGTTTCAACATACGTACCAAAGTATGTTCTATGCTATCTAGAACACAGTAGGTTATAAGAGGAACATCTATTATTTTTGTTGCATATTTGAGAAGCACAGGAAAGAGGCTTGGAATAATCTCAGGAACCAAAAAGTACAACTAAGAAGTTCTTTCAGAAAATTGAATGAATAAAGGAGTCTATGTGAATATATCAAATTTTCTGTCCTCATTTCATAAATTGTAGGTTTATTATAGGCTCTAAGTATTAATTCCAAACAATACATTCCACTACCTAAAGATATAAGTTCATTTTCAAGATGTATTTCTAATAAAAATGAAAATRTATTTTAAAGATATGACATTTACTACAGATTAGAAATTTTTTGTTCTAATGAAACTTCTCTAAGGTTACCAAACTGTTCCTTACACAGGTCCATCAACAGTCCCACTCTGACAATTTTCCATAATGAAAGATATGATTTATACTAGCACAAATTTCTTTCCCTCTCATGGTCTAGGTCACTCTACCCTGTCAAAATGTGTCCTCTTTCTATATAAAAAGAAGGCTAAAATAAAGCATTTGTCTGTCCAGCTAATACCCATTACAATTAGGAACCAAAACAAACAAAACCTCAAATCCTTGCCATATTGCTAAGAATCAGAGTACCTGRCACAGATGCAGYMYAAGTTCTCAAAAAATTCAAATTCAAAATRTCTCCACCAAACACCATTCAATTARTATYTCAAYCTATTYACAAATTTAGTCACTATCTCRCTTTAGTATCAACATTTTCCAAGAATGAACAAAATTTTGTCTAGACCAAACAGTAAATTATGGTTTCCAGTGAAATTTTCACGTGCCTAATTCTMCCACATACCATCAAGAGACATGACAAATAGAAAATATGAGAAACCAGGTATGTAAACACGTATAAATATTATTTAATCTGACACATGCAATATCTTGGCCTGGTTAAAAACCTTGGTAGGTTCAGACAGAGAAATTAAACCTAAAAATAGCTGCAAATTACATACATGAAGAATAGCAATCATAAAAATAAGCTCAAAATAGATATGCTGTATGTACAACACCTACTTGTGGGCACTTTCTTGCAGGGGTGTGCAAATCACAGTTATTGTGGATTTACCTTACTGGATTTTTCAATCTCTATGACCTAGACTTCCCCATTTACTCATCATAAAAGAGAATAGCAGAAATTCCAAGAGAAGATGAAAAGAAATACAACCCATCAYAGCAGTGACTGTAATGCCAAACCACATTGGTTGTCATACAATGAAAGCAGAGGGAATAAGAGACCTAAGGGAGCTAACCACATTCTGGTTAYCCTTTCTAGGCTGCCCTATTGCAAAAACAGACTAGATCCTCTACAGCTTAGCACTTAAGCTCATCCTAAATGATTTGTGACAAATTTCGTATTGGAAACGCCTACCCTTCACTGTCTATGAAATATTGAAAAGTTTGTAGCTTTAGCTCAGAAAAAAACCTGGTGCTTTGAAGCTGTTAGCTAAACCCAGATGGTAAAGATCCTGATTTGGTTATTTGCATGCTGGCATCCAGACCGAGTGAAAGCACGGAGACAGAACTGCTCTTACATATGGAGATAAAAGGGAGATTTCTTAAGGTTCTGTCTCATCAGAATCAGGTTTAAACACCTTGAAAAGCCAGAGGAAATCTGTATCTGTGGGATGACATGCAAAAGCTGTCCCTGTCCCAGTTTCTGTGAAGTGTCAGGGCCAGTCATTAAAATCAGCCTCACTTTTCAATCCAGCAACTGGCAGCTGCTGGACTTGCAGAAATCTGGCATCACCTTTTCAGTCTCTGGGAGTCTTTTTATACCTGTCACCTTTGAGACTGGAYCACTGGAGTCCCCCATCTGCCCCACCTCAGCTCCTGATCCTCTTCCAAACTAACAATATCCATGTGCCATCTCCCCCTCAAGGGCTCTACCTGACCCAACACCAGCTCCTGAAACTCTGGTGTACTGAGAACACTTTTGTCTTCTGATGTCCAGCTATAAAATACATGAAATATCAGACTTGTATGAAATAAATTATTCTGCCATTTTCAATGTATGTTGTAAGGAGTAAAGCCTTTTTAACAGACACTGAAAGGAGGAAACTCCTGAATTCTTGTGGCTGAAAGGGAAACAAAAAACAAACACAATTTCTCTGATCAAATCTACAGTAGGTTTGGACTTGTTTACAAGTAAACCTGGGACATTTAATTAACATTCTTTTTACTAAATTAATCATAGGTGCATATATAAGCAGATTTTGCTACCTTGATACCAGAAAGCAGTGGAAAAGGCAAGACTTGTGTAAGGCTACAAACAGAGACTCAATAAACTTCCAAAGACACTGTCAATGTCTTTAAATCTCCAAGTCCTTTTTTGGSAAAAAGGAGACCCACAGGGAGCATGGCTCTTAGATAACCTTTCTGGTCTCTGATTACTTCTGCCCAATCTTTAGTCTCACCTTCATATTAAAAAAAAGAAACAAAACCAAAAGCCAAAAACAAACAAAACAAACAAACAAAAACCCCCAAAAAACAGGCTGAGGGGTAAAAATCATATTGTTTCCTAAAATGTTTGCTGAAACACACCATGATTTTTCTGAAGAATTTACATTTGAAACTAATTATCTTTTCATATTTTTATAATAGTTTTTAATTTGATAAAGATATCATTTTTATCAANAGGGGTAAAAATTATATTGTTTTCTAAAATGTTTGCTGAAACACACCATGATTTTTCTGAAGAATTTACATTTGAAACTAATTATCCTTTCATATTTTTACAATACTTTTTAATTTGATAAAGATATAATTTTTTATCAGTATTTATAAACCCCCAACTTGATAGCTGCATTTATGCTGCAGTTTAAACTCAAAGAGAGCTGATGCTTCACAAATCATTCCAAAATAACAAGGCATCACTGAATTAGGAAAAATTCCTAAACCATATTGCACAGATGGCTTATTGGTTTTAGAAGATTTCWTCCTTCTTTATTATAAAGTAATAAAAAATGTACTTGTTTTAAAATCAACCATAGGCATGTTCCAGATTTGTACCTCTAGTGGAACCCACACACTGGCTCCTAGTCACATTCTGATGTCACACTTAGTGCAGATGCTTACTGCCCAAAGGGACCCAGAATTTTACAGCCTCCATGTTCTGTAAAGGAAAATAAAATTGCTCCTATCACTTAGTACGTGATCAATAATTGCACGAGGAGCACAGCTCTGTTAGTCAGGAATGAAAGCCAGTGTGAGACTGCATGAAGGCAAATTCTAATAAATCACTTGTGCTAACGAGGGACACAACTCTTGCCAGGAGATACAACTGGCTGCTCCCAGTTAAAATTCTAGGGATTACAGGGAAACTGGAGAATTCCAATAATGTGGGGCTGGTTTCATGTTAGAGACATTTCTTTATTTGAATTACTTACTTCTTTCCATCAAATCACTGAAAAATCATTTCCTTAGGCTGTTGTAACTTGTGCAGGAAAATGTTTATTAAAACCATGGCAAGAAATTCTACTAAAAATTTGGAAAAGAAGCAAGATGCGAAGAGGAGATGAGAGAAACATCAGGGAAGGAATTCAGGATAAATGAAAATTAAGCAATTGAGCAATTCAGTGCATAGTTGAGTTGTGGATTACTTGAATACAAGGAAACGGAAAAAAAAATTAGGAAGAATCTATAAACTAGATGTGGAATCAGTGGAAATAAAATGGAAACCAACATAAAGAAGAGGAAAGAACCGAGCAGTGAAGCAAAAATACTATAAAAAAGGTGTGGGTACAAAGGACAAGATGAGAAAAACAGGTAAAGCAATATGAAATCTAATGGAAAAGAGCAGCCTAATGTGAGACCACTCAGCTGTCCAATAAAAGGTCTGCAGCATTTGTCCAAATACAACAAGCTGTTGACACCTGCAAATTAAAGTGCAYAAACAGGCTGCAATATATCAAACTGAAAGGGTTCTTGGGAAAAGGACAGTGAATGAAAACCTGAGAGACCTTTACCAAATTACAAGTTTGGCCGTTATCTTCCTATGAGATATAAAAAMTGGAAATATAATACCTCCTACCTTGTTGTGAGGAGAAAACTCATTAATTATCATCAAGTGCTCACACATTACAYGGAGCTCTGGGGGGAGGGGGAAATAGGCAAGCAGAACATAATTGCTGTTGTAAGATAAAGAGTACAAAAGGTCTATTACTGATTGATGGACTACGGGGTTACAAATTGATCGTTTTATCTGAGACACTGGGAAATCCAAAGGCCAGAGAATGATTGGCCTTCATGTGGTTCTCGATTTTTTTTAAGTACAAGCAAGCCCAGYCATTAGATTCGAAAGGGCCCATCAAGACAGCAGATGAAAAATGAGAGAAGGATCTCCTGAATAAGGCATGGAAATGGGAAGAAGGAAAGAAAAGTGAACCACAGTGTATAAACATACACCAGAAACACTCAGAATGTAAGAGGATTGCTCCTCTGAAATTGGCTGTAATGTTCAAAGAATGAGTGGAGACAAATAAAAACTGGCAGGCAAGACCTGTGAGATTAATTCTTCAGCATCCAGAAATTAAAAYTTAAAAGGATCTGTTACAGCGACCTGGTCACCACAGAGAAACACACACCTAGAACTGATTCAGTTCAGATAACCTTAGACATCWGTCTCAAAACAAACTGAACAGCTCTCTAGAGATACCCACAGGGATTCGTTTAGATGTTTAATTTTAATAAATTAATTTCTGCTACTAATTATTCTTGTACTCAGAGATAAATACAATATCATTTCCTGTGGATAAATGAAAGCTCGCAGCATGGAAGAGGGAAAAAAAGTGTGGACTTGTTAAAGACAGAAAGGAATGGATTGCAAACACAATTTTACTAGCCAGTGCTTCAGAGATGATTTTATTAAAATTTCTCAATATCTAAAGAAAAAAAGCTGTCTCAAGCATTTTTTTCAGGCAGGAAGACGTAAGAATCTGTGGTATTTACATACACAGCTGAGATCTAGATGAAGGTCTTCTCAAAAAAAATCACTGTCAGATCACTGACCACTGTATCCTTATCACTTCTTGACAATAAATATTATTATAAACTTCATTCTAATAAAAAAGACATAAAAAATAAAAACTGAAACAGAAATAAAACAGGATAACTGGTCTAACAAGCTTTGTGTGTGTGTGTGTGTGTGTGTGTACTTTTTTCTTGAAGGGAAAAGAGTATCCTGCAAAAAATCAAAACAACAAAGACTAAACTGTGAAACAGTATTTCCTTTCCTGCCTTGCCTAACAGATTTGGATTTTTGTTGCAGAAGTAGTGTTTACAGACTTTCATAACAGCTACATCACAGTTTTTACTTCACACCACAATCTACCATGACTWTTTGGTATATTTAGATTAAAAATCCAGTATTTAAGCTTTGTAATTCTGTTTCTAAAGAAGATTAGCACCTGCCATGCAACGAATTTAATGAGAATAGAATAATATATTTCTAATGTAGGTTACTTTTAATGAATTTTACTTAAATCATGCAAAATTCAAAACTCAGGACAGTAGTTTGTGGGATCTGAAATGAAGTACTCATAACTCTATACAACCATATAAAATAGTTCTGCTTGACATGATCTATGTACCTTCTTTAATTGCCTTACAGCAGAAGCATCAATTACTATAGTGATGCCATCAATCTCTAAAGTATACTTGATTAAAAAGTGCAAATGAAGCATGCTGGCAATTCTGATTAATACATTTACAATATTTTTCTGTGGCCTTATAAATTAAATCCATAATGAAGACAAGCAGTTGTATTATCTCCAGTGAAGGTGAGGATAACTTATATTGTCTCTAGAAAACATTCGGAATTTTAACATTAATGGCAGATAGGAGACTTCAAACCTTTCAAACTAAGAGTTTTAGTAAACCAGGAATTGAAATATTTTAGTCTAAATCTCGTGATTGGATTTTCAATTTTCTCAAATCTTAGTCAYAGAAATGATCACAAACTGAATGAAAATAATTACTCAGTAACATTTCACATCTTCTTTCTCCTCATGTAAAAAATTGATTACAAAGAATATAGAACAACATCATATGATCTTGGAAAATAAGGCCAGAAAATGGTTCCTTCAGAGTGAACTGAATTATTTACATTTATCATTTTGATTCTCCAATCCTATAATTATGATTTTAYTACATTTCAAAAGTGAATTATACTTCTGTCAGGATCTTCATTCTCCCAGCACATTTTCTGCCTGACCAGTAATTCAAAGTGTATAAAAGGAGATAGGCTTTGAAAATTAAAACGTAAAATATTGTGTCACTCTTGAGGAAACTTTTGARGACATTTTTAAGTTTCTTGCTTTTTTGTTTCTGACAAGTCTTTAAATGATAGTCTTGGAGTTTCATTAACATTTTCATTCCCCTAATTTTCTGAGATTACACGCAATGAAATTGAATGGCACGTATTACTTACATCGTTCTGATCGTCTTTTGCATTGTAATAGATTATGTCATTATTCTGTAAGAGAAAGAAAAGCAATTCTGTTAGTTAGAAAGTAGAGAATAAATGTATGTAGTAATAATCCCTATTATTGYAAGATACATTTTGAAATAAACCACCAGTTCTTTATGCATTCTCTTTGAAACATGACAGCCTCTGATCTYTGCTTGCTCTCTGTTGCCTGCACAATTTCCCATGCTGCTGCTTAACTTCATTCCTTTAATGAATGAACCCTTCCTCTTCTGTGGGAGCCTGCATGAGTCACTCAAAACACAGAAAAGGACAGATAACTTTGGACAAACTCCAGAGCTTGTAAAAGGCTTCCAYAAGCTGTATCTGTCACAGCCATGAGACTTTCACTGTGCAATGAGGGGTTTATGCACCATGACATCCAGCAGGCAGYAGATACAGCSAGGCACGGGCTGTGCTAAGTGGGGYAAGKATTTGCTGTGCATGTTTATTGTTTCATTCACCTCCCACTGCAAAAATAAGATCTGTGAAAATGCATCACAGGAGAKTCTGGCTGCTGGAGTGTACAGCAGATCCTGGCAGCTTTGTGGAAACACTGCACCATGTAGTTCAAACAAAGTATGGAAGGGGAAGATTGCTCGTTCCCATTCCAAAATCAGTCTGAAATTCCATTCAATGTTAATTACAAAGCTTTTTGAAAATTGGATTATGTCCTATGGAATACAGGGGGGGGGGTTTCTGTTTAAATATTACTGAAATAATACTTAAAAGTCTTGACGATTGAAAGTCTTGACGATTTAGGTTCACTGGAGWAGCTTTCCACCAAATAAACTGCTGCAATTTGCCCAAAGCTTTTTGCATAAAATCATTTTCATGTGCATTTCTGTATGAAATAGAGACATTTATGAACATACTCTTTTTAATTACCTTTACTGATTTTGAATAACTAAAGAAAAGGAGAAGTTATATGTCCTCATATCCAGCAGTGTGCTTAAAATAGGTGATTGCTGTTGACCTCCAAAAATTGTCTCAATTTATTTTTACAGTTCTGTTTATGGTAATACCTTTTATGTATCTAAATAAAAAGTTGAACACAACAGAGTTTTTTCTTTTATAAATACCAACAGGAAAGAATTCTTTCAGTAATCATTTTTCAAGTGGATAAGCCAATGACAATTTTTACTTTCACTACAAAAGTATGGCATGTATTACAAGGTAATGCAGTTCATCTTTACAAATGATCATTCTACTCACTCCATAAATAATGACATCATTTATTCTCCTTTGTGACCTTTTAGAGAGTCAAACATGAAATATATTACAGAAGAGCTAAATGCCATGTTGAGGTAAATGCTATTAACATGGTATCATCCTTTTGCCTCCAAATGAACCTTTCCACTTTTCCATCAAGACACTCTTCTATCCATGGGTCAGTTGGTTGTGTGTCTGTATCAGGATAAAAAACCTCAAGGCATCACTGACACAGGAGGAAAATATTTTCTTCATTAAAGACTGAAGCTAATTGCTTATTCACTTGATTGCTGTAAAGATAAGACCATCTAAGGTGGAAGCCTTTGAGTAAGTCAGAAGAAGCAAAGGTTCTGTTTTCTTTGGTTCCTCTTCACTTTGTAAATAGCTGTGTATGAAACAACTGTTCTGTAAATATTATGATCAGTTCAAAAGCCCCTCTGGAAAGCAGGCAACATTTGAAATTGCAAAGGATGCAGCTCTGAGTGGTACTAGCCAGAAATGTTAACACAAGTTTTTTCATCACAGGTGAGCATTTATTTAAAAAAAAAAATTACATTTTGTTCACCACAACTCTTGGTACCAGGTTGTATTGAAGCAGTTCCCTTGCACTTTCATCCCTAKAAGGTTTTGTTAAAGGAAAAATGAGAGCAGGAAAAGCAATACAGACACAATCAACTGGATATATTTTTTTGTTGTTAAAAGGAACATTTTCATAAAACACAAGTTCTATTAGGCCCTCTCTTGTATTGACTGTCATCTAGATATGAGTTTTTTTCCYGATGAGCCCCTCTCCACTGCTCTTGTTTATCCTGCTATCAAGTCATTATTGTACAGGATTTTTAACACTGTCCTCCACAGACATAATTCTACTTATCTACTTAAACAAAATAACTCTTTATTCACACAATTATATTTTCCTTGTCTTTTACTTTTTTTATTTATTAGTTTAAATTTTTCAAAGCTGACATAGCTTTACTATCTATCTCTACTGGACTGAACAGTATTTTTCACATCACCTTTTAGAATAACATTTCAGGAACATGATATATTTACAAGTTAATGAAAATAAACACTCTCTGCCCAAATGACTTAGATATTTTTTGTTAGGTTGTTCATATCTTGCAGTCCATTACCCTGCCTGGAGATATTACCTATATAATGCATAAACTGACACTGACATTGGACATATCTCACTGCTCTTAATATAGAAAATATGAGATATCCAGGGCTACAACACACTGAATGCTGTATGGTTCACAAATTAGATTCATGGATCACTCAGATCTTCAGAGGACAATTTTTCATAATTTAACCAGTTCTAGTTGGCAAGAACAAATTGCTTCGTTGYTGGCTCTCAAGTGAGCAGTTCAGTTATTTATTAACTCCTTGACACAAAGAATTTGAATCTTCCCACTGCTGTACACATTTGCCACCAAGTAATACTGCAAACTTGTTCAGCAAGCCAATTACAGTGTAAATATCCTAGATATTTATTTTTGTTCTTTAGCCAGTAATGCTGTGCAAGAGAGGGGGTAAAGACTCACTATTTTTACTTCTGTTCACCAGTGAAGGGATTTGGTACTGAAGCTGAACCTATTAATGAATGATTTTGGGAGACCATGTGCATTAAGCAAAAGCTGTAGTGCAGTATATTTGATTTTATGGTTTTCACCATCTTTARTTCCTCTTTCAAAGCAAAAAGTTTTGGTATCTGAGAAAGACAYCAGGCAAGCCATTTAAAATGACATTAAGGGCCAAGTACTGAATGTTCTATTTTGAACTTTTACTATTTTCTTTTCTTTCCCAATCTTAATTTTACTTCCAGGCTTTCACTGATAGTATTATCAGATGAAGTGAGATTATTCCACTGTCTTTACATTGCTTTTCACTTCAATAGTTCCCTGTTTTCCAGTTTGGGGTAAAAAACAATTCCAATGAGAAACATTACATATTGGGTACTMTTAATAAATGCTTGCATTTCACCACACAGAATCTGAAGCTGATGGTCTCTATAATCTCTTTGTCTAGAGAATAAAAGCATGGGAAAACACCAGCTTTCAGAATATCTACAGATGAAATATGAGCTCACACACTTTACACTCAGATTTTGCTTCTCTACAGGGCAAGTTTACAGACACAGTCTGTTGATTCAACTCGTAAATGCCTAAACCCAACACAGGATTACATGGATGGAGTTGTAGTTGGTTTTCCATCTCAGGAAACACCACTTCTTTTCAGTCAAGTTCTTTCAAGAACAACAAGAAGGGATTACATTGCAATAAGATACATGGACAGTACAGATAATTATGCATAATGAAAATTTTAATAGTATATCTATGTCATAGATATACTATGCTGGTAAGAAATCTACATCTTCTACAAAGTGCCAAAATGAAAGCTCCTGGTCACTGCTGCCATGTAGTGGTGTCTACAGGAACACCTCCTCTCTAAACCTTATGCTGGAATTCCAAGAACTTTTCATGCAGTATGTTCTCCACCAACTTAGTCTAAAGATTCTTTTTTGAAGTATTTTTCAACAGTCATCCAATGTAGTCTATTCAGAAATGCTGCTKTAACTGTGGTTAAAGTTACATAAACCCTCAGATCTATCAGTGGGCTTCCTACAGACCCTACAGRACCCAAATCCTGTGATGCAGCCTAAAATGGTGTAAGGCCTAAAGGGGAGATTGGCCTCAAGTGAATTCTAGAACTTTCTGAGACTCTATAATGAACTACAAGAAAATTAATAGATTATTAAAAAAAAAGAAGAAGAAAAAAGGTTTTCTACAGCTTTTCATATTGTAAAAAAAAATCATAATGTATTAATTTTGACTGATATCACATTTATCCTTTTTTCCCTAAAAGCTTTGTTTCCACAACAGTTKTAGGTAAAATGTTAAACTAAAAAATTTACACTTTTAGCCATTAAAGAGACATTAGAAAACAACTAACTCCCTCAGAAAAGAACACAGAAAAGTGTTAGTTAAAGGTTTCCAAAAGCCAAAGATTTTCTTCAGTAAACCCCTGGAAGCAAACTTAAAATTATTGCAGCAGATTATATTGAGATCAAAATCAGGGAGAAACCAAACCATACAGCAAATATAAATCTGATCGTGACTCTTCAGTTTAAAAATGAGTTCTTAAAATTACAGATAGAAACCTGGAGAACATTTTAAAATCACATTTATCCCACACACTTGGAAAAGACATTCACATTAGTGAAAAAAATTGGGAGTCCTTTTGMTTAGCAKGAAGCAATAAAAATATTAATAATASTGGTMCATTTCRCTCTTTAGGCAGACCARGGGAAATCARTGTAAATCCCTACAAATGCTAAAACAGCATTTCATAAAGTGTCAGCAAAATATCACTTTTAATTAATAAAAAAAAAAATTCCTTGTATCCCCTTGGATAAAGAAGTGTGTTAAAAGAAGTTCACTCTACTRCATTTGGAGTAATTAAGGTTTAAACCCATCCTAACAATTTCTATGACAAATAATCCAGGCAGTTTTRGTTTAWTCCTTTATACAGTCTGACATGCAGTTTAAGGCACAATTAGATTCCTCAAAAAAAAAGACAAGACAGCTAAATATGGCCCACCACACATAAAAAATTACATCTATTTTTAAAGAGGATAACATTAGGGAATAAAAGCCTGCAAACAGGGRAAAAAAAAGCAAGATTGTCAACTACTACTATCTCTTTTGTTACAGTTTTCTGCTTTTAAATAAGTGAAATTACACATATAAAATAAGCGGCTTAGCAGCTAATAACTTATTTTTTCTTTTCTCTATCCATGTATAAATATGCTGATTTATCACTTGTCCTTAAAGTGAACAAAATTTCAGGCAATAAAGCAAACCAGATGCAATTATAAATACAGTGTATGCATGTAATTACAGTGCCTAAACAAGAGCTGAAAGAAATTGGTTAGAACGTGCATTCAAAACATAACAATTGGACATAGAACCAAAGTATTTTAAAAGTGAAATTATTAAAATAAAAATAAAATAGCTAAATAAKATTTGATCAAGAAATATGTCACAATATTACTCATAATATGGACAAATGAGTCACTTGGGTTAGACATTTTYCCCCCAAACATAATTTGATTAAATAAGTGCTTTGTCAGAATATTAAATTTCATACACTAATTAAAACCTTCCAGGTCTGCACTATAATTTATGATAAGCCTTTTTCATCAGATTTGTGTAAAGGGCTTTTCTCAAGATTCCACTGAGACTAATAATTGAAATGAAAAGATGAAGGTGAAGATTACAGGAAATAACAGAAAGGAGCATTGAAGGTGCTGCTCACTCTTTGTTACAGAATATTCTTTCTTTTGAATGATAAGAAAGATCAACTTTTTCAGCATTCATTTACAGGTAATTCCTTCACTGAAATTATTAATATGGAAACCTTTAAAATTTACCAAGTGTTTTCATGAGGAGTCACTTGACCATTCACAGATGCAACAGATTGATAAATAAAATGAGTAATTTATCAATTATCTGCACGCTCAACAGCAGGGCTAAAGCATACAAGCCTCATTTAAAAAGATGCTGAGTGTAAAGCACACATACTGAATCCAGATAAAAATACACTATAGGAAAGAAATTCTTTAAACCTTTGACATGGATTCTGAAGAATTCTGATCTTATATCCACAGACTGCAGTGCTGACAGTGCTCAGATTTTAGGCATCTGAGTACAAACTGAGACCTTGACAGAGTTCATTTAAGTCTAAACTTGGAAGGAGCTAAAACTTTGGAAATATCTGAGATTCCACCATAAATACTCTGTAGGTATCTCACATCCCACGTGCCCCAGGCTGGGCTCTGCCAACCCCCCAGAGCTGAGAGCAGGGCAGGTCTCAGCTCMCCCTGTGCTCAGACCAAAGCTGCTGCTGCCACCTTGGTGCACCCAATGGCCTGACCTTCCCAGTGACACATTTCCTTCTGTCCTTCTGCTCACTGTGACAATATCTGATTACGGGCTGAATTTAACCGTGCTTGATTAAATTTGYCTTGTGAAAATTATAATTAGAAAAGCTGAGTAAGAAGTTTTTTATATCACATTCAAATCTCAGGAGGAAACTCTGTTATTTTTCACAGGTTAAAATAAGTAGGGTTTTTTTTTTCCTTTTGCCTCAGTGCCCATATTATGCTACATTATACATTTACTTAGAAAAAAGGCAAGTAGTGAAGAGTATTAAGGTTACATGCATAACTTCAAAAAGGATAACAAAAATTAGAAAGAGTACTTATGTCTTCAGATCTCTAGAATTCAGCACAGAAACTGTAAAGAATAGGCAAAACTTCTCCATGTCAAAAAAAAAAAAAAAATCCACAATTTTGAGGTATTTTTCACTGTAAGAACTGTGAGAAACTGCCATTGGACTACTTAAACTGCCAGGACAATACTTAACTTCAAGAATAAAAATTAAGAAGACATTTGAAGTACTAATTGCACTTTGGCTGTAGAATTAAATGTCAAAAGTAGTTCAATGTGTGAAGTTAAGTATAATAGAGCCCAAAAGATGATGAGAAATACAAGTCAGACAAATACACACACCCAAACCAAAATCTACAGAGCTGTCTGTTCTGAAAGAATACAACACACTCCACAAATAACTTCTGCATAAAGACATCYTCTGGCTCAATGGCCTGCAGTCAAAAACAATCTCTGTTGGTTGTGCAGATAATTGCTAATATAAAAATGGAATTTTGGAAATTTGCCTACTTATAAGGATAGTCTATTCTTTTTCTTTTAACTAATTATTTTCAATTTTGGGGACTCCTAAAATTAATTTTGTAGTGCAACTGGTGAACTACACAAATTAAATGGGGTAAGCAAGCATTTTTTGGTTGCAAAGCCTCAAAGGCCAAATACTTCATGCAGGAATGAAAAATTAGYGACTGAAAATTTCAACTTGCAAAACCACATTGATTCTCTGGTATAGAATCACAGACTGGCTGTTGTTTTAGTTAGTCAAGATGAAAAATTATCCTGAAGAATAATATTTTGATCCACAGTAAAACCTAGGATTTTATGTACTTGCATGTGTGACAAATGACCAGGAAAGAAAAYCATTAGGGGACTCTTCTGGAGTTACCAAATTTAAAAGAGCCAGCTCCATGTGTAAAGAAATAGGAATAATCATCCTCTCTAGTCTTCCTCCAGCCCTCTAAGCCAAAAGCAAGGAAGACAGAGATAACCCTGAGAAACAAAAACATTTTAAATCCCTTTTAATTTTGRTAAATAAATTCTTCCAAAAGGTCCAGGAAACTGCTAATTTTCTCATCAGAATAAATCCCTCAAAGTATAAGCAACTTCTTTTTATAAGGCAAAATGCAAGTGATTACAAAGGAGGTTTCCAGGTGGGAAAATGAAATTAATTTGTTAGCAGCTAATTAACCTCTATATCACACTATCTGATCAGTTTAATTAAARCAGCAAAGCATGTTTATTATAATTTATTCAGCATTGTTTTCTTTAGTTGATGAAAGAATAATTTTATTTTTTTTTAAATTGTCTAAACTGATTGCATATTATCTGGATTGTGATTAGTGCAACCAGTAGAGAACTGGAGCCTACTTAAACAATTTGGACATAAGTTTCATTTGGATTCACRAGAAATGGGCATTCTGAATTCATACTTAAGTAGGTGCTGGGATACAATGAACCTCTTGCACTATGATATATATAGAAATATAGAAAATATGCCAGTCCTCCAACTCCAACAACCAAGACCACATTTAGCAATGCTGCAATCAGTTGTTACAGAAAGGAATAAAATTTTAGGCATATGACACTACAATGGAGTAAAAAACTCAAGAAGGTAGCTTTTTTCTTCACAGAAAAAAAACACAAAAAACCAAAAAAGTGTATCACAAGAAATACATCACACAAAGTCACTGCAACTAAATTCTAAGCAAAAGTACCCAAATAACATTGATGTGTTTTAAGTATCTCACTGGAATAGAAAAATGCCAATATTTTGCATAACTTGCCTTAAACTGCAACAGCAGAGAGCCTTATGCAGCTTTTTATTTTTGTAATGTAAAAACTAAAATATACAAAGATTTTAGGATATTTCTATGGGGTATTACAATACTGTGTGGCACAGGAGAAATTCATTTTCATATACAAATTATGAAAGTACGATCCAAAATTTGGATCACATTTTACAATCCTGACACTGAACTGTAAGTTTAGTGATCTCCAATATTTTGAAAAGCACTGATTTCTTTCCTTGTCTGGATCAATTCTCCAATGAGTTTATTCAATAACTTTAAATGTGTCAT
This sequence comes from Alauda arvensis, assembly GCA_902810485.1. Classification (NCBI taxonomy): domain Eukaryota; kingdom Metazoa; phylum Chordata; class Aves; order Passeriformes; family Alaudidae; genus Alauda; species Alauda arvensis. The sequence goes on along the minus strand of CADDXX010000242.1, from coordinate 851,895 downwards.
TAAACCCTAGAGAGTTATAAAAAGAAAAAATCCCCAAACTAACTACTCTAACTCATCTTACACAATTTGCATGAAAATTAGGGAAAAAACCCAACCAAACATCTCAATTTCCTCCTAAATGTGAAAAGTACCTTTACAAAAGGTAATAAAGTTCAAAACATGTCAGGCTATATCTTCTTTTCAGATTGCTTTGGCTTACCTATATAACAAATATCTGCTTACATTGACTGGTAATTGTTTTAAAGGGCCTCTTATAARGACAAATCTTTCTTCAGACTTTAATCTAAATTATTTTTCCCCTAATTCTGATGTCTAAGAAAGAAAGCACCTCCAGACAGCAGTTACCAGGCTCTAAGAATTATACCAAGCTCACCTAATTAATAAAGAACAGAAGGAATCATAAGKTAATTATTCAGCTTTGGCAGCTGTTTTGTGCATGTCTTGCACTCAATCCCTGCAATCCAGCAAAGCTTCAGGAGCACACCTTATTTCAGAAGTAGCTCAGTAGCATGAGACAAGCAGCTGGAAAATATTCCTTTCACTATTTAGTATGAAATTATGAAAACATTTCCAGTTAACCACTACAAGCAAAAGGTTCATATAAAAATAATTAGAACAAAATAACATTTTTTTCTTAATTATTGAGGTTACACTGGTATGCTGGAAGTCCTGCAGAAGAGAAACAGGATTTAAGAGTTCTATCAATGTCTTGCTATTATGTTTCTCATTCTCCATGTTAACAAGTGCATTGAATGGAAAGGGTGTTTCCTTACACGGATCACAACAGGGGTTTTTCATTCATCAGGTATTTGATGCTTATGCCAAACTGCAAAGACATACAGAGAACCCTTTCAAAGCCAGACTGATGGCTGCTGGATGTCAGTAGGATGGAGAGAACAGCAATTTTTCCTTGGGAACAGTCCTGGGCTTTAACCACTCAGAGAAGTAATCATCTAGAAAAATATTTTCAGTTTTATATAGATTAATCTTATTCTAGAACAGGGACTTATTTAAGCTTTCCCATCAGATTCTATGGTAACACATGTAAGTTTGGGCCCTGACACTGCATTAGACACTTTCAAATTCTCATATAAATCAGCACTTTGAAATTCATCTCTTTTTTAAAATTCAGGGTGGACAGACAGATATATCACAGAAGTGTGAAGATGTGAAGAAAGARACAATGTGAGAAATTTTGAACAAGTAAAATAGCTCTCTCTTGCAAAAAAAACCCCAATAAGAAATTAAGGCAGGTATTTGTTAAAAAAGACAGAAAGAAAGGCTCCTGCAACCCTAATCAAGAAGGCTACTGAAGAGTTTAGCACTGAAGATCACAGTGAAGAAGAGAGAGTGAAGTAAATTGCAGTGCATTAGACTGGTTTTAGTTTGAAGAAATGCATCATTTTGTTCCCTGAAATTTATGCTGTGTTGCTCGAGACTATCTCAGCTCAGCTCTCCACATCACCATCACACAGCACTACAGCAGTGAGTATTTCCACTGAGATTGTGGAAAGTACAAGAGGGAGAAACCACAACTGTTTAAAAAGGGATAATGGAAGATGGGAAACTTAGGCTGAACAGAAAGAAGGAATGCTGCAAAAAAGGGTGAAGTGCCTTGTCAAGGATGATGCCATATTCAYATTCACATAAGACACAGCAATGAAAACTGGGGAGAAAGGCAGGAGACTATTGCAGCAAGGCAGTCATTCAAACTGTTGCCATCAATGACCTCTTTGGCAACAGCCAAAACTTCTGGGCCTCTCTCCCCTCCCTTCCTTCCCATTCCCCTTTCTCATTTTACACAGTTCATGTTACAAACTTTGCAATACACCTTGCTAGAGATTTTTTTTTTCTTTTGATTTCACTGTAGGAAGTTCACTGAATGTGATGGGCTGACAACCCTCACAGCTCCAGAAAACTGCATGAGCAGAAACCATCCAAATTAGCCACTCTGCCTAGAAAAGTCCTCTGAAATGATTTCAGCAGGTGATGTACTACAAATACCTCTAAACCCTTGTCCAATGATCTAAGACTTTTATCAGTACTGTGCTAAAMCCCACTATCCTGATGAGATCAGCACAGTCTGTGTGTGACTTGGACACAGAGAACTKAAAATCACAGACATCAGTAAAGGATGGGTTCCTGCACAGAGTGAGCATTGGCCAACTTCACAAATTGACCCCAAGGGCCAGGACTTCTTTTCAGCAGTAAGCCACAAAGACACTGTTCAAATCAAATACGAAATATTCCTGGGGTTTAAAACATAAAAGAGGGAGAATTTCAAAAGTATGGGCACATACTAATTTACCCACTTGAGAACTGTGTTCTCAAAGTATGTGAGCCCACCAGTGTTAGTCCTTTGTAGACCTTCAWAACAAGAGACTCAGCTAAAAGTGTGTTCCTGTTCATTGACATAAAAACATGAACACTGTTTGATAATATCTTTGAGCATGTATGCATGTAGATACATATCTACATGCATGCCTAAGTACAAAAACAGAGCAAAATTTATACAACTGGCATCATATATATAGCATATAAATATGCTATATAAATAACTCCCACCCATTTAAGTAGGGCCAGCACAATCTTAAATTTTTCTGATTCTCAAAATATCACCTAAATGTTATTTATGAACACTGAGTAATAGCAAAAAGCACATCTAATATCTCAGAAATCTGTAAGCTTTAATTCATTAATTTCAAGCCATATTTTCTCTGTTTGATACTAAAATATTTAAAGCTCTTGAAAATAYAGTAYTGTAGAGCTCATGCAGAAATAAAAKAATCTGATGAATTCAGTTGTATTTATCTTAATGCTTTCTTATCATATAGAGATGACATGAGGAGCTGAATGAATTAAGGGCATCCTATTTTTGACAAATACATACAAGTTCAATTACTATATGGATTTGCACTGCTCTACTCTTACTAGTACACGTAGGCACTTCAGTGCATTATTACTATGTCAGTAAAACCTACTGATGTCAATCTGCACAGGAAGTCCTGTCCTGTCCATGTCATAGTTATTTTTCATAAAAGCAGCATTCACAGTTCACAATCATGGCATAGTTTGTGATACTGTAAATATTTTCACAGAAATAGTAGGTTATTCCCTTACTGCTGTTGGTTGAGTGTCTGAGGAACTTTCTAAACTCATGGATTTTTCCTTCCAATTTTCAAGGTTAATTTATCTGTAACTGCTATGTATCTGTTGCTATAAATAAAACTTATTTTCTCTTGAACAGTATTTCCTCTAAGTACTTATTCTTGACACAGGATGCTTACTGATAYGTWACCACAGGACTTTTTTAGGATAGAMCATGCTTTATTCTTTAMAGAATAAAACACAGATCAATCCTGAACACACTCTGCTTTCATCCATGTTGTGCTTGTTACAGCTGCCCCCAAGACACCCCAAGCAATGTCACATCCTTGGCACAGCTTGCACCAGGGACCATTCTCAACTCAGGTCTCTAGGAGGAAATACCCTGTCTGGCTTTCCAATGTCATCTCAGCAGGTTTTATATGCTCACATACTCTCACATGCCTTGATGTAATTAATGTGGATCCAAAACATTAGAGATCAAGAGAGACCAGAAGTGTTTGGAATAAAATCACCCATTCGGTGTGATCCCCTTAATAAGGAAAAAAAAAAGTCAACTGTGAGCAGAAGAAATGTCTGCCATCACTTGGGACTAATAAATATATTAATAACATGGCTTTGAAAAAACTTCAGACTTAATCCAGGTTTTGGGTTTTTTTGCTGGTATATCACTAAAAGTGAAAAGAATCMAAACCACCCTTTTTTGCAGCAACACAGCTTTAGCACAAAATATCTGCAACTACTATCAAATAAAACTGAAATGTTCTATCAGAAAGGTGGGGAAGTGCTATGGCAGGACTTCCTCTATGATCATTTCAGAATTCTTTAAGTCTAAAGGTCATTTAAACTATGATGTCCATTGCAAATTAGATGAAAATAAACTTGCCTACATGGAGAATATTCAGCCTGGTAGGAAACTTTTGCTGGAAGTTTTCTTTGAATTTTTATGTAGGAAAAAGCCTCACAGACAAAGYACAAGAAGTTTTAGGAGGTGAAAACACCTGAATTTTGTGCAAGCATTGAAAAAGATCAACTGAGCCAACCTTCTTACTTTTACWGTACTCCTGTGTCACTCTTAAGAAATGCAAAACTGAAGTTACCCTCCTGAGAAGTGGTAATGCCCAAAGGAATAAGACAATCCTACCTGAATTAATAATTCATCAGGGATTATTCACCCATTTTTAAAAACAAGGATCTGATCTGATMATTTTTATATTTATTCTCACATTTTCAACAAAGTTACAATTCACAGGATTTCAGTGCAATATAATTTGTGGCTAACAAATGGGAAAATTAAAACAGAATGATAGTGTGTTCTATAAACTCATGAATCACAGTCATAGAGCTGGCCCAGATTTCTCAAGACTTGCTAAATCCTAATATCCCTTCAATGAGACCAAGAGTTGTTTCTGCATTTATTTAAAGATTTCTTATGAGCTCATMGCAAGAATTAACTGGGAAAAAAGAAAGCAAATGCTTAACACCTATATTCTGGTCAAATCAGGTAGAATTTGTAAGCAGTTCTTTGCATGATGTTGGCACATGTTAGGATACTGCTAATTTAGAAGAACGTCTCTGCTCTTTGTTATGTGCATCCCTTGTTTTGTGGCCAAGTCTCCAGAAATATCTGACACTCTTTCAAACACACATCACCATTTGCAGGACATAAAAGGGACACACTTTCACCTTTTGTTTAAATTCCAATGAGAATCACACTATACTCARGAGATGGAAAGATAAGAATCCCCAAATCCCCTGAGCAAAATGCAGCTCTTAATAATAAGATAGACTTGCACTCCCAGAGCATTTGAAAGTCTATGTAAAATGAAACACCTATTAAAATTTCTACAGTGTTGCAGCTGCAAAAGAGTGCAGACATCAAACATTTTTTTGTTCACATCTACTGCACAAGCCTCTTTTCTTGGAACAGGGCTTCTTCAGAGTGTAGAGATCTACAAACTTTTAAATATGGAAACTTTCCAACTTCTCTGTTAGGTCTGTTTCTACAGGTAATGAGCTTATCATTTGATAAGCTGAATTTTCATCCAGCATATTACAGGAATCCTGGTACAAAAGAAGCAGGTAAAATATCAGGCCTGCATGACATCTCTGGTTTTGTCATTYGAAAAAAATAGAAGTAAATGGAGTTAAGAAACCCACAAATACCTCAACCTGCAAAAACCCAACCCATTCAGGTCAGGCTTTGAGAAAAGCTCTATTTATAATATGAAATCACACATGCAGAATTCCATATATATAGATATTCATAGTATTTGCTCTTTCTGGCAGGAAATATTTCAAAAATATTTGGGTCTAATTTCCTTTAAAAAAACCTCTAAGGTTTGCTATTATGGAGGTTTGCTATAATGGCATTCCTCCTCTGAAGTAAGAACCAAACCTTTGTAATATTTCTGAATTTCTCAAACTTAGAAGTCTTCCTCCTTTATGAAAAGCCATATTTGAATCTTATACCATTAATTAACTTCCTGTGCATTCAATCAGGGTTTTTTTGTTTTAGTTAAAGAAAGAAAAAAACAAGAAACAAAAACAAAACCAAAAACCTCTCTCTTCCAATTTGTAAATATTGATAGCAAAGTTAAGTTGGTTAATACTCCTTTTTASAAAACACTGGTGCATTTCCTAAATTCAGTGTAAAAAGGATCAGCACAATATGTGACTAGGAAAATGAGTTTTCCTGGGAAAGTGAGGAAACTAGTCTGATCTTAGTTAAAATGGCAAGGAAAAAAATCACAGAAAAAAGATATTGTTAGTTTTGAAATTAAAATATTTGACAAAAAATCTTACAGACAAAATAAACAGCACCCTTGAAATCCATTTCTAATTGATTTTACTGATTCACCAAAGACAGTAAAGCAGTGCTATGAATCCCAGACTGACATGAGAAACTGAATTTGAGGGTGAAAGGYAGCATCAAAAAACCAGTTAGCTTCATCTGTGCCACAAATTCAATGAACTCTTAGAAAATGTGCACAATAGCAGCCTGCAAAAGCTTTTCTTAGCATATTGTACTCTTCAGTTTTAAACTGAAGAACCTACAGGGTGTTAATAAATTGAACACAATAGTATATCTTGCTTTTAATAAGGTGTTTGTTCTGAAAGCACATTAAAGCCTCATTCAAAATGAAGGTGATAATGCATACGTATGGCAGCTTAATAATAGAAATCACACCTTTCTTTCTTTTCTTCTTACCTAGATCCTTCCCTTCACCTCTTTCAGAAGCTGCACATTTTTAAATGAGTTGCCTGGTCAATAAGTAAAAAGCGTATTAGATGTCTTTAACATATTTGATTTTTCAGATAAAATGGAATGCTTGAAAACCCTCAACAATGATTGAAGGTGTTTCTTTGCTTTACTCTAAAAGCCTTTTTGGCAAGTTTCCAACCAGTGAAGCACTTCACTGCACAGATGAGATCCTTGCAATGGTTTGTATTATAAAGCTACACTCCTTTTCTSAAGGTAAGCATATCAAGAGATGGTAAATAACCAGTACCTAAAAACCAAAAACTAGCTCCTCTATAGCTACACATTTAAAATCCCTGCTTATATATAATCTTAATTCTGATTGTACTGCTACCACTGTCTTCCTCATCAACTTTCTAATCAGTTTAAAATTGCTGAAGTGAGAAAAATAAAAAAAAAGAAAAATCAAGGATTACCAGTATGATTAATCGCATTAACACTCATTGGTTTAATTCCCATACAGGATCATATCAGAGATACAATGGAACAGAAGCATGGAAAAGCTGTCCTTTGGCAGCCCCTATTTTAGAGGAAAATCTATGATTTCCAGACTGAAAGACTCACCTGAGAGACTCTGGGAAGTTGTAAAACTGCAGGCAAGGTAGCAAGCAACAGTACTCGTAAAAAGATTTCTAATGACTTGGATTATTATTTTTTTTATTGCCTTTAAAATGTTTTTCTTTTCTCTAACTAGTGTCTGCTAGATATTTGTAAACCAGAAGGCACACTGAGAGTTTTTGAAATAAGAATCCAAGCATTAGGGGACAGGATGTTGGGGACAGAGGGATCYTGTTCCCAGGAGGGAATGCCAGACAAACTCTGCACTAATCTGGTCAGGTTTATGCCACGTCTCCAAAGAGGCTTCAGCATGGGCACGTTCACAGTGGATTTCTACATTTAGATGGAATTCTCCTTACTGATGGTGGAGATCCTGGGAAGCTGAAATCAGCGTGTTCCAAAGGCTGTGACTTCTGTGTCTCCTGTSTCACTTCAACAAACATTATAGAGAACTGCAGAAATGCTTCTTCCTGCAGCATTCACAGTGAACTTCCATGATTCATAAAGGTATAAGTGATTTGATTAACATCAAATAAMCATCAGAACTACCCTTAACCCAGCCAATTTCAGTAAATATGATTTATCCTTATTTCCTCTTAACCTCACCTTCTTACTACTCCAAGTGCACACRCACAGAATTTCAACCCCTGGGTGGAAAGATGCCCAAGTGCAATCACTGGCAGAACAATGGTATTTCATTTCTTTCAGTGAGATAGGTCACATTTAATTTAAATTATACACTAATGAAGGCTACAGGTCACAGAAGAGGTGGYACACAGCCCTTCAGAGAATAAAATATTATGCTCCCTAGAACCTTGACCATCTGTCAATTTAAATCTGTCAGTGTAAATTGATCATTTGGATCTTTTTTTTTTCAAGCCACAGAGGCTTTAGAAATGTGAGGCATTATACAAAATGAAGCAAAATTAATGGAAGATTTATTTCACTGAGTTTTGGATCAAAGTACTGTGTGAAGAYACAGACAGCTTTGACACTTTGTCTATGTTTAGTGTCATTTTAACTTYCACAAAATTATTAAGAATATATTACTTACTAGGAAAGGATCCCACACTCACCCCACAACTTTGTACCTGTGGGGACCAGTTCCCTGTACTGCAGGTCTGGTGCCAAATCTCAGCTGTATCATTTCTCCCAGATGCTCTTTACAAAAAAGGAATTATCAGAGGTACAAGCCATGAGAGAGCTGTATCATCTCTCTGAAGATATGAGAGAAAAAGGATTCTACTTTTCTTTCTTCACAGAGTTTTTTTTTTCTTTCAAGAGAAAAAATCTGTCTAGTAAACTGCTTCYTTATAATGAAACTATGCCAAAGCTGAAAGTTTCATGSTTGGTTTGTTTGTTTGTTTTCCAGCTGAAGCTTTTAAGATGCAGTGTTTTAGCATTGCTGTAGCATCCACAACAAATTACAGACAGTCCTAAAAATCTTCAAACTGCCAGATACAACAGAGACACCTACTACTGCTCTGCTCTTGCAGGTCACTGCTTGGATCAACTCTGGTGATAGGAAACCTGTTTTATCTTAGTTACCTTTTTCATCTTCTGTTTCTTTGCTGAGCAACTTCTCACTACAGCTTTGTGCAGCCAAAATTTCTACTAGAAAAAGATAAACAAACAAACCCTAATTCCAAAGTAATATTCCCATGACCTTTTGTCATTATTTTTAAGCCCAGTTGGTACACGAACAGCAGCCTACATATTATCATTGGAGAAAATGCTGTCTCAAAATTATTAAGACATTGGAAAACGTCATTTGCACAGAAGAGTATAAAATTACACTACTGGTTGAAAGATAAAGCATATTGGAAGCATTTTTAATGTGGCATTTTTATATGATAATTAATTCTTAAAAGTGTGAGTTTCAGTCTCTGTATAAATAAGTGGATGTTAATAGGCCATCCATACASACTCCCCTTTTGAAATACCAATGACATATCCCTTATGTTTATACATGTGTAAGTACAATTAATACAGCAACCCAACTGGAAACAAAATTGCTTTAGTTAACCAACCATTGCAAGGCAATCAAGTGTGGTATCAAATGTAATTGTAGAAGACTCATTTGGGGAATAACAGCAATTACTTCATACAGAATTCTCCCTTCTTTCTTTCAGCTTGCATGCATTTTTTCATGTGTCTCTATGCCAGAAAAATAATTGGACAATCACAAATGTCAAAACCATCCCCCTTTCAATCTGTAGTGTACAAGAAATTTCAGACTGACAAGGCTGTTTCATTTAGATATATTGGTTTGTACCTCTGAATTGTATCTGTTTTAATCTAAATTATTCAAGCAGGCTTAATTCCTCCAGCCTTACAGGCAGCTGGGGAATTGGGCAGTACAAATGGAGTAGGAAACAGAGAATGGGATTTCTTTATTTGCCTGAAGCGAAGCACTTTTGGTTTGCCTTCATAAACTTCACAGATATTCTCTTAGTATGTAAGGTAATTATTATCTTTGGGCCATACAAGTAAACTGCAGCTCAACTATTTTAACCAACTTTGTGCTTCATCAGGAAATAAAAGATCACAATCTAATATTTCTTTTGTTCCCTTTTTTACTTAGAATMTATTTGGTATTCTTAATTATTACTCTTAATTAATATTGCTTTGAATAACTTTGTACCTTCAGTAAATTAATAATTAATTTCCAAATTATTAATTTAATAAATTAAATTTATATTTAATTATCAGTGAAAAGTACCCATAAATATMATGATATTTTTTCCTGTCACTTAGCTAAAATTAACAGTAAATATGAAAGATGCATGCTCTTGATTCATTTTAGATTTTCAAACATCCAGCTCACAKCTGRGTAACTGAGTTACASRRYGGRWGAGCAATGGGCTCACAGGTCAGGCACAAAGGTKACARTGAAAGGGGGGACATSAGGCTGGGGAYCTGTCCCTGGTGGGTTCCACTGGGCTCCATCCTCRGCCTGGCTCTCCTCAACACCTTCATTAGTGGCTTGGACACAGGATTCAAAGGAACACTAAGTTAGTTTGCTGATGACAGTAAAACTGAGAAGGAACTCTCTACTCCCTTTAAAGACAGAGAGGTCCTGCAGAGACACCTCAACACATTGSAGGGATGGGCAATCACCAACCTGATCAAGTTTAACAAGGGCAAGTGCTTGGCTGYACCTGGGATGGGGCAGCCCTGGATGTGTTACAGACTGGAGAACGAGAGGCTGGAGAGCAGYTGCAGAAAGGGACCTGGATGTCCTGGTCAATGACAGGCTGAGCATGAGCCAGCAGTGCCCTGGCAGCCAGGAGGGCCAGCCCTGTCCTGGGGACATCAGGGGCAGCATCAGCAGCCAGGCATTGGGGTGGCCTCRCCTCGAGTCCTGGGGGCAGTTTTGGGCACCACAATAGAAAAAGGCATAGAGGTATTAGAGAATGTCCAAAGAAAGGCCAGGGGAATCCTTATGAGGAGCATCTGAGGCCCCTTGGTTTGTTCAGCCTGGAGAAAAGGAGACAGAGGGGACCCTCAGTGTGGTCTTCAACAACTTCACTCTCATGGCCAGTGACAGGCCTCAAGGAAACAGCCTGAAGCTGAGTTGGGAGTGGGTTAGTTTGGACATTAGGAACAGGTTTTTCCTGCAGAGAGAGGCTGGGCACTGGAACAGGCTCCCCAGGGAAATTATCACAGAACCAAGCCTGGCAGAGTTCAGGAAGTGTTTGACAACACTCTCAGGCAAAGGGTGGGATTCTTGGGTTTCCCTGTGCAGTGCCAGGAGTTGGACTTTATGATCCCAATGGGTCCCTTCAAATTCAGCACAAAGTCAGGTGATTTCAGTGAAACTGAAAGAAGGTAGGTTTACATTAGCCATTAGGATGAAATTCTTTCCTGTGAAGGTGGTGAGGCACTGCCACACGTTTCCCAGAGAAGTTCCCTGGAAGTGTTCAAGACCAAGTTGGATGAGGCTCTGAGCAATCTGGTCMAGTGGAARGTGTCCTTGCCTATGGCAGGGGGGTCAGAACAAGATGAACTTTAAGGTCCSTTCCAATCCAAACCATGCTGTGAKTMTGTGATTTATYAAAGTCTCAAAATTTAGGKTTTTTTATGTGTTTTTCATTGTTTGCTCTGCTTGAAGTAGTTGGAATTTAATATACTATAGTACCTAAAATATTGGAAGAAACTACACTCTCATTCAATTAGAAATAGTACAGAAAAGGGATTTTAGTTGATGTGGATCTGTATGTCTGTCTCCTAACTACTTTTCTAAAGGACAAGCAAATTTTGTTCTTTGGACAATTTGGACAGTCTTTCTGTTAGATTATTAGGTGAAATTTAAAAAAAAACCCAAAAAACCCACAAAAGTCTGCAGGAGTAAATCTGCTTTTTTCCCTGTAGTAGCTTATTTCAAAAGACTGTATCTAAGATGCTAAGAATTTTTATTATACTGTAACATTAACCTGAAAATACAATCTTTAATGTTTGCACATTTATTTTGCTAGGAACTGTCCAAAATCCACTCATATTTAGAATAAGGTCTTGAACAGGCACCCTGGTGGTCTTTTGACTGACACATCCCTTGTAGCTCTGTACAGACCTTGGTCTCACAGCCAGCCTTCTTTGCCYTTTCTTTTTTGTATATGTTCCAGTCAAGCCAGCCCATACACACCTCCCCAGAAGGAATGCTTGTGATATTTTCTCCTTACAACTCCACAGGCTATTATTCAGCTGCAATCTGACTGTCAAGGACATTGCTGATCACAAGYTCATTAGGAGCAGAAATAGCTTGTCCCATGAGTTTCATTCTACAGTGACTCATGTGCAACGCTGCTGGAAGGGCTTTCATCACCCACAACCAAATCCTGGATGAGAAATGAACCTCATGCAGCRTGATAGAGACCATTCATAATGTTATCAGAAGTACTTTAAGAACCCTTAACTGCAGAAAGTTTTATGGTYTATCTTCTATTTTCCATCACAGACATTAGGAGAATTAGTCTTCCACTGAAAATTAGGTTTATCAGAAAGATCTGTGTGCAAACTAATTTGAGAAGGCATTTTCTAAAAAGTAGGCCAGAAGAGAAGAAAGATTACTTCTGGCAAAAATGGAACAAATTAAATTATAAGAGGCTTAATACATTTATTTGAAATTTAATTGCATAACCTAATGTCAAGGTTATTGTMTGGTGCACACTATTCTGATCCAAATTCAAAACAGTAAAGTACAATCTCAGTTTGCAGTTACTTTATTATAAATACAACTGCATTTTTTTTTCAATACTGACCATATCTTTGCCTGAACCACAACATTAATATAAAGTCACATTTTTAAACTATTTTGAGATGTCTCCTTGGCAATGAACTGAGCTAAAACCTGAAGCCTCTTTGGTATGACTGACTTCTACTGTGAAAAAAAAAGGGTAAAAAGAAAAACAAAAGCTGAGGCAGGGTTGACATGATGCCAGAATACAGCACGGAAGCAAAATGAATTGAATGAGATTCTGACTGTATTCAGAACAGTTCTGCACTGAGTCCATCAAACCTGCAGGTTTTGTTTTCTAGTCACAAGAGAGACAGATTATCAGAAAAGGTCGCTGCAGCATTCTTGTTACAGCATCTCCATGGAATATGCATTCTTGTTTTMCCGTGTATTGGAAGCTGTGCCTGTGCAGAGAGCACAGTTAAAAGCATTCAGGCTGAGTCCACACACTCTGTACTGTGAAATCAGCCCCTCCTATCTGAATTACAGGGCCTGACCTTAGGAGCTGTTTTGTCTGTTTTCAGATCTCCAAGTGCCTGGGTAACACTGGATCAGAATGAACAYTTCTGCTGGTATTGACTGGGATAGAAGTAATTTTCTTCCCTGTAGCTAGCTTKGGCTATATTATGGATTTGTGCTGGCAACAGTGTTGATTATTCTGGTGTTTCTTATTGCTGAGCAGTGCTTTAGCACAGATGAAGCCTTTTCTGCTTTTCACWGTGCCCCACCAGTGAGGAGCTGGGGTGCACAGCTCACCCCASCTGACCCAAGGGATATTCCATTCCATACAGCCATGCTCAGTGTATAGCACTGAAGGAAGAAGGAAAGGGTGGATTTTGGAACAMTGGTGTTTGTCTTCACAYRTCATCACTAAAGGCAAAGGAGCCCTGCTTTCCTGAGGATGGATGAACACCTGCCTGCCCATGGGAAAAAGTGAAGAAATTCCTTGCTTTGCTTTGCTTCTGCATSCAACTTTTGCTTTACTTACGAAACTGTCTTTATAKCAACCCATGAGTTTTCTCATTTTTACTCTTGCAATTGTCTCCCCCACCCCGATTCAGTGGGAGTGAGCAGGTGCCTGTGCAGTGCAGTTACTTGCAGCTGGGGTTAAACCACAACACTCTCAGAAAACCACTGTGCATTTAACTGTGTGCCACTGTGGATGTGTGAACACAGTCTAGGTTTGTAGCAGCATCATGTGTAAGTACCATCTGCTTTTATTTCTGAAGGAACATGGAATAAAGGCATAAGAAGTAACTTTGACACTCAGCTATGGAACTATAACCTGAAATTAAGAGGCTTATAATCATGCAGGTCAGTATTAATTTGGCCTGATTGGTAATAAAAAATCAATATTGTACATTTCAAAATCATGCCACTTGTTTTTCAGTAAAGTCTGAAATGACCAAAGATAATTTAATGTTTAACAAGGTTGGGACYTCTTTCAGCAGTTCTAGAATATTGAAAGAAGAGATCAAGTTTTTAAAATATGCAAAGATATTCTAAGGAAAGGTCTATGACTCCCAAGTCACACAGATAATCAAATCCTTCCCTATTAAGTTTGTTCTTGCTTGTTTTTTTTTTGTTTTTGTTTTTCTTTTTTCCTTTACATAAGAAAAAGACAAGTTGTAAAAATTTTTTCTATGCTTCTGTTTCAGTGTTTGGAATAAGCACACTTTTAACTGGTAGCAACCAACACTCAGATGTCTTCTCTGTAATCATTCCTTGTCTGTCAAAACAAACAGATGTCTTCTGTACAACTCAGAGCTACATCCCTGGGTCTGTGAAGCTCCCTCTGAGYTTCTGAAGGGAAAAGTTCACTTTATTCTCCAGACACCCTGACTGAGACTCTGTTTACTGAATTAAATAGCATGCCTGTGTAACCCCTTCTATAGTAGATACATAAACAACGGATTTGTAAGACTACAGTTAACATTTCAAAGAGGAAAAATCCAAGAAGGTTAAAAGAAGAAAAACTGAAGCTTACCCCAAACTCATCCCTCCACTGATGTGATGCTTGGTACTTCTCTGCTTCTTTGGCAAGGCGCTGAAGAACAAAGAGAGAGAGCACATAAATTTTAGTCTTTACTGATTCTTCACAAAGAAAAGTCTTTCTCTTTTACTTTTTTCCTATGCATGTTTTCTCTCTGTAGATTTTATATCTATGCTTTTTACTTGAAAATTATGTATATGAGAGTCAAGGTGAACTATCTAATCTAAAAAGTGCTGTTTTCTGTATGTTTGATATTTAAGCACTGTAATGCAGCAGAAAATTTTACTCTCAACATAATATAATTTAAGAAGTTCTAGTTAAGTTCTAAATCCATCAACATCCTGCTGAAAATACTCTCTATGCACACTACCTTGTTTTAAGTGTATTAATTTAATCTACTATCTAGTGAAAAATACATATTAAAATATTATAACACCATGTTATGGGCATTTATTTCTCTGTTATATCATTTAGCTTCAATTATAGAAACTACTGAAAGCCCTGTCATTATTAGGGACACACAAAAAATCACAAAATTTGGGACTAGYTGGAGTCTAATCTCATGGATTTAATTAGTAGCTGGAGAGAAACAGGCATGTTCCTAGAGGGCATTTTTCCCATATTTAATACTTTGAATAAAATTCAGTCTTTTCACTTAGCCTCACAGGAAGCAGAGCACAGAGTAAGGRAATTTGCTCTTTCAAATCAATCTCTTGTACAGATACATCCATTAGATTGAATGATGTGCTCCTCCTCATACAAAATTTTGAGGTCTTTGAAAAAAAGCTGTTTGGGCACAATTCTTAGGACTTTACTACAATTTTGCATATGGAAGTTGACGAGATGATGCATGTTCTCCAGCTAAACTGCACACCAATCCCCCATCCCATGGATCCACCCATCCCTAAAGCAAGCCAGCTCACTCTGAAGAAGCAGCCACCTGATGTGAATGTAGTTCATGTGGACTCAGCCATGTCCTAATTGTTGAGTGACTCACTTTTAGAACTCAATTATTTCACAGTCCAATARAAATCTTAGCAACTGTTTTTAGGGAGTCATGCTCCCTTTCCAGCAGACACAGCCTGACTATGTCCACCAGGTAAGCATGGATGAGAATGCTCACTGTGTAGCAATAAGTCTGATGACCCTTTTAACATTCAGACCAATCCCTGCACAAAATGACCTGGTGTCTATGTCACACTTTCAGTTGAGTCACTGTTAAGTTCTTGCCAACACCAAAAGGAATATGACCACAAAGTCCATGGAAGCTGGAGTTCCAGACAGCTCAGACCTGTCCCAGATGGCAACTGCCTGTGCTACCTCATCCCCTGAGGCCAACCCTTCTCCCTGCTCTAACAGCTCCCATGACTGACACACAAATCAAAACAGTATTGTTTCCTTATTTTTAGGTTTGAAATAATTCTTTAAAACCAGAAAAAACCTCAACAAACGTGCTCTACTGCCACAAAATGCATCGCTGCTCAATTGTTTTATTGTCAATTCAAATGATCTTGGCTAACTAAAAGCTACAAGCATTTACAGGCACTGCTCACTGGAGTGTTACTGTGCTGCAACCACAGTAACCAGGCACTATAAGGCATTATAAACTATGGTATAATTTCATTTGTTAGAGTGGAAAAAAAGCACAGTCCAACTCTCTCTTGACTGCACTGGACAAATATCTACAGCATTTCCTTTTTTTTTTTGGTAATACACTAGAACAACTTTGTCCATCCAATTTATTCATTCAATCTAGCCAGTTCTGCATCTRAATTTGTATATCCTCTGATAAATTCAAGATTGTTAGTCATATTTCACTGGATTGTAGCAAAGCAAGATACAACACTTACTACACATGTAAATAGCTGCAGTTAACACTGGCCTCAGATTTCCTTCACACTCTGCTCCATTGCCTTAAGGTGCTCTGAGAACCACAAAATACAGCAGAACCCAGATGCACAAAATGATAGATGGATTATGGAGAGAAATATATACTCATTATTAACACTATTAAAAATTTTCTGTGGAAAGATCTGCAGCTGTGCTTAAAACTCCTCACCTCTACTTGGAGATTTCTTAGCTGATCTGCACTATAAAGTGAAAAAGTTTAAAGCAAATTTAAAAAAAAAAATGTTGGTTTGGGTTGATCACTCTTGTCTCAAATTAAGAAAAAAAATMCCTCACAAAATAGATGTTGTATTCTTCTTCTCCTTTAGAATTTTTCAGTCAGGTTTCAGTTAGAACACATCCTAACTGTCCAAGCAACTTTCTAAAATAACCCTATGTGCAATATCTACCACACTTTACATGTTAAAATAGCCTCCAAAATGAGAGGCTGACATCTAGGTCATGTGCACAGAGCTCATAATGTAATGAAGCTCATACAAAAGTTCAAGCAAACTGTTTAAGAAACAGAAATAACCACTGAGAAAGCAGTTGTTCCTTGACTCCTAGAACCCCAAACCCAAAATCATAATGGRAGTACACATAAGACAGAACCATGCATAGAGGTTCCAGCCATAGGCTGAGACACCTTGATTTCTTCATCACTGCTTACCTGAAGAATCTTTGCATTTTGCTCTACTGCCCAAAAGTCAGTATTTTGTTCTTTTTGTTCCAGTTATTTGATAAATTTTATATCTGCAATGTATCTAATACTTTAGCTGCAATGTGTCTTTAGAATGTGCTTCATATTACCCTGTGTCAACACTCTGCCAAAAATACCAGCCCATTAAACAAACTCAAGTTACTTGTACCTTTTATTGTGACACAAGGAGAGACTGATGTTTCATCTCTCAAAGAAATTGTGCCTGCTTCCTTTTGAGGTATGCAAATGTCAGGGCTGGCCTTCCCTGTTTTGAYGGCAGAGTCTCTGGAGAAGGCTGACACAGAAGCTGCACAGCAGCCGGCTGACACCTGGCACTTCCCATTTTCCCTCTCATTACAATCAGGGTTTAATAAGGCAACAGCTCCTTTAACACCATGACCCACTGCAGCTCCCTACAGGTTTCTCCAGCCAATGGTAAAATCCTGAGATATAGATTTTTATGTATAAGAAAATAGGAGGAAAATGTTTAAAACAATATTATTGTATATTAGCTTTTAATAATTTCTTCCTCCCCTTTGTATTGTTTGCTGTGTAGATGAAAGCTGTGAGATGTTTTCATGCCTTGAACGAAGCTCTGTTTAACAGTATCTTTTTGGATACAGAGCAGGAAAAGCAGAACACAAAAAATGGAAAAAGAAACAAAACTGACATGTAACAGAAATGTTCTGGCTTACTTCAGCATATTTAAAGAACCCTCCTTGGTGCATTCTCTGCTGGAGAATACAAATTTACTCTGAAGTAGTAAATAAATTGAGAAACCACAACCAGGGAGAAAGGGCTGCAAAGGCTAACAAATGCTGTAGCATCTATTCATGCCCTTTGGAGGATGCCTGACAGCTGTGTGATGGTGCTTTTTAAGTGAGGGATCAGAGGAGCTGATGCCAGATTTAGCCAGTGTGATTGACACAGTARCTGATGTCAAATTTAAGGTGCTTGGAAACACTTTGATTAAACATGCAATTTAATTAATAAATGTTCCTAGATTAAGCAATTACTTATATTTTTAATTTTTTTTCTTAGTAAGGTGTAGTATGCATTATTTTCAGGAATTTCCAGAATACTTAGCTCATCTATAAAAAATTATTATCCCTTGCAAATCAGTCACTGCTCACAAATAAGTATTTTTAATCAAACTTTGAAAGGAGTCAAGAGCTACCTTCCACTAGATTTCCTTGTATCTTTCAAAAATAAAGGTTACCTTCAAAGGAAGACAGCCATTGAAAAGCTAGATAAGGTGCAAGTGTTAATTCACTCCACCAGCCTATGAAKCTTTAACTTTTAAAGGGATTATAAAAGATTATATACACACGAACACAAATAATAGAAAAGCAAAACAACTAAAAATGATCYAAAGCCCAGCTGCTTGTCAGTCTCAAAACCCTCTGTTTCCAAAGGTCTTGTCCCCAGTTTCCCAGTTCATGTTACTGTCTCTGAAAGACAGCCTTTGATGCAGCACAGCCTGCAAGAATCTTTATCTGATCTGTAAAGATCAACTCCCTAAAAGGCCTATTCATCTTTCAGCCTTCATTTTTTGTCAGGTATATGTCATATTTTTATCTCCTCCTTGCCAGCACAGGATTCTGTCAGTAAATGGCCTAATTAGATTTATATTCACTACAATGATTTTTTTTTGGTGCTTTCCACTCTCCTTTGTGTTTTATTTGAGAATAATACTCAACTCTTCTTGATAAATTAAGCTATAATAAAATGTGTAATCTTAAGAGCTAMTAGATATCAGTAGCCTTACAAACCTTCTAAAACACAAAATCCAAGGACCTTTTAAGCTATTTTAAGAAAATAAGTACCATGGGAAAATATGYCAATATCAAGCTTATAAAGAACAACATAGAATACACAATGACCTTCAAGTCCTGATTGTAAAATATTATCCAGATATTCAAATCTGTTCTTGCATGAACAGAAAAAGCCACATGAAGTATGTGTAAAAGTGGTTTAATACACAGGTTTCATATATGTCTGAAATACAAATAGTTTTCTCCCATACTTGATTATGAATTGGATATGAATTACAAGATGAGGAAGGGATTTTGTAGGACTCATATATTGGTGTCTGAAGTGTCAATGCAAGAYTGATACTGTTATTTCACTACAGGTTTAATATAGACTGACAAAGTCTAAAGGACTACATTCTCATCTCATTAAGCTTTTATATTCTATATTAAACTGAATTAGAACTATTCTACCTTGATTCTAGTGTCTTTACATGCACAGCATATGTTATATTTTCACAAGCATTCTTGGTACTGAATCATCCAAATACCCATGAATTGCCCTATTCAATAATTGCACACAATTTGTAGAAAAAGACCACCCAGTTTGTCACACAGAGAGTGTGAGTTCAGCAAACAACTGTAAACTGGAAGGTCAGTGACCCAAAAGTGAGCATAGATGTGCCAAAAATGTCAAGACCATAACTCTCATGTAAACACATTTTGATTTATTTTCTTTGTCTTATTTTCATAATTCCAGTTAATAGGAGTTAATAGGGCCTGAATACCTTTTTACGAGTTATTTATTAATATATTTCCTATAAGATCTCTAACAAGTGGGCATTKGTAATAATTATCACCACAAAAGCTGACCCAGATTTGATGAAGCTGAGGCATGTCAGTTTGGGTAAGACAGTCCCAACCATAAAACAGTGCCTTAGACTGAACTAAAGACATGTCTAATTTTGCTGATTTACATTATAACCACAAGTTTTAATATTTCCACTTTCAAGTAAACATGTTTGCTTTTAAAATATTGCGATCACAACACTGAGGCACAAAAGTTTCCATGATAATTCACATTTCCCTATGTCAAATAGGGACTTTTTTCCTAAGCTTTGCTGTCTTCCATTATATAAAGGCCATCTTCAGCAGAAGTGTAACCAGAACTTTACACATATTTTTAACTTCTTTTTTTTTTTTTACATAGTGACTAAATATAGGTTTTTGGTTTTTGCAAATCTGCAGCTCGGTTATATTTTAGGTATTTACACTGCAGAGTCACAGCTTCTCTTTACTCTGACATCTGCTGTGCCACATGATGGAAATGTGATCTGTGCTCTGTTAATGAGGATATCTGAAGCATTTAAGGTCACAGAGTCTGTGTTTATAATTGCTCTCCCGTATTTTATGCAGAATTTGTATGTTGTACTCCTCAGCTACTCTCTGGGGACAGTTTCACTTTTGTCATCTAAGGCAGCAGTTGAGTCATATTCATGTGGAAAAAGGGTATACCAGGGGTCTGCTGACACTGTAATACTTACAAAAGCAGTCTTCATATAAAATTACTGAACTTGATATATATATATATTTAGACAATTGGGAATTAGCACAACTTTTTGAAAAGCTAACATTATTATACTCTGGACAACACTTCAAAGTAACACCTCAGTCCTTGTCTTCCACTTTATAAACAATTAACAGCAACCTAAAATGCTACATTTTTTTTTTTTCTAATTCAGCTGTAGATTACAAAACTCAACTTTTATTAAACAGTAAACAGTAAATTAATTTCCATGGTTTTTCTGTTTTTTCTAATGCATTTCAAGAACATTTCTGCTTTATTCACATGGAAATTAATTCTACTTCAGAGCTCCTTAATCAGTTTTTCTAACAAGATGACCTCAYATCCAAAGCAAGGCTGTCATGTTGGCTAAAAAGTAACCTGATGGAAAAAAGTTACTATCACCTTCCACCTACTTGGAGGACAGAGCTTTAAAGACTTTCAGTATCTGTTAATAGCTACAATTCTTTGTCATTCAAGACAACCTTTATTTCTGTGGTTTACTTAAATGAAAGAAGGAAAAAAAAAAAAAAAAGCTGATTATCTACAGAGAACTTTTACTCTTCTCCATGGTCTTCTAGTTCCAAAGCAAATCAAGCCACTGATCTAAATGAGATTAGAATTCAATGGGAAATCTGAACAAGTTGATATTACAATATTGCAGGTGAGGTCAATGCTTTCTGACATCACTAATCTCATGTATTTTAACAGGAAAAAATGATATTGGGATGCCATAAATAAATGCATCCCACATGTGCTTCTGACATCTRAAGCATCACATGCAATCACCTGTCACTGACAAAGGTGTCATGTAAGAGAAGTAAAAAAGGATTAAAGCCCAAAGAACATTTGTCACRGTAACACTTCTCCATTACATAAAAACATGAACTAAAAATAGCCCTTCCCTAAAACATGAACTAGAAATAGCCCTTCTCTTCTATTTGCTCCTTTCTTTTTATGTATTTAAGAATGTCCCTAACACTAGCAAATTAACAAAAAGAGAAGGAAAAACAGTACTTCAAGGCCTAAAAGAGAGCTGAATGAGTCTTTCAAATATATACTATATAAGAATTCTCAGTTAAGTTTTAGAAAGAATCTAAAATTATTCAACAGTAGTAGAGATATTATCAAACACTTTTTTTTTTTTTTTTTTGCATCCTTMAAACAAATCACAGAAGAACTGGAGCTATACACACCACTGGAACTCATTGCTGGATAACGAATAATTAAGAAAGAAAATAAATAACTAAGCTGAACACCACACATTTAAACTTCTGGAAAAGTGGTATAGCTAGAAATGCACTTAGGTGAGTGCATGGCCTGCAGAAGTTGCAGGTGCCARTTTGTAGCTTTCTGAAAACTTACTGCATCTCTAATGTCCATAACCCTAACTAGAACAAGCAAGGCCATTGGTACCAGATGAGAAGAAACCTTACATGAGCAGTCAAAGGAAAAAATGAACCACAGGTCCAAATGCATCATTGGAGGAGTACCTGAGTACCAGCAAACAGAACAAATACAGGCACCATGAGGAATGTAGGGAGCAGAAAATTGTCTTCTCTGACTAGAGCACTGAGTCCAGTCCACGAGGCATGAAATATTGTGTGAAATACCTTACACATTTAATATGGTGCAGTAGAGGGCATGCAAATTAATTTTATTTAAGTAAAAGTAAACAGCAAAAGGAGTGTAGTAGATTCACGTCAGAAGGTAGAGAAGCAGAATTTCCACATTTATGGGGAGAGGGAAGGAGGAAGRGAATTCAGTTCCCAAGCCAGAGTATATTTCTAGGATGTGTGCAATCAGGAGATTTAGGAAGCTGGGCAATATTATGACAGCTTGGTAGTGACAAAAATGTTTCAGTAGACAAGGGAGTATGATAGMGACAACTGTAGATAAAGGCATGAAGAAAAACTATTAGAAGAGTAAGATAGTSTGTTCAAATGCATCTAGCAGTGAAATTTCACTAGAGTGGTGTATAAAAGTAGCAGAAGACCACTTCTTTTAAGACATCATTCACCCCTCTCATTTGCAGAGGGTTAAACCCTTAGAGCTYATTACATTTTCACTCTAATAATTCATATGCCTTAAATTTGAGTCACATTAGTGTTATATTTTTAAACAGGCTCSAAGTGAAGGACACAAGTTGAAACCATTAGACTGAAATTGCCAGCTGCTCCAACAGATCTCAAATTGCATAACACCACCAGCTCCAGCTCACTGCCTGCCTTAGGAAACTCTTTTAAGCTTCACAGCTGAGCCAGTAACTTCACAGGCATAAGTAGAAAATGACATGTATATTGAGCAGGCATGCCTTGTTACCCTGGCTTTTTTTCACATGCTTTCTATCAACTCAAGGAGAAATCAGAACTACAGAAATGTTTTCTAGAAAAATCAAAATTAGCTCACTTCAAAAAAAGTGTTCTAAAATGTTAAAAAGGTAATTTTCCTCTGACTTAAAAAAAAATCAAATTGATGCAGTTCAGAATCCTTTGCAACTCCATTAGTAGCCCTCAGTAATATCCACTTCAAACAAACAATACAAAACAAACAAACCAAGAAAACCCCCAAATACAACCCACCAATTTATACATGTTAGCAGATTCACTGAAATCTGACTCATATCCAAATAGGAACAGACATAGCTGAAATATGTACAAGCAACTGCCTTATTTTAAAGGRAAAAGTAGGAAAAAATAACAAATCAAGTAAATATCCCCTTCTGAAGTACAAGGAGAAGAAAACATTGATACAGACTGGCATCACTTATGCAAGAATAACTCTAAAGAAGTCAGTTACCTTTAATCAAATAGGGGATGCAAGAGCATTGCATCTTGTCTCATCATATAATCAAACAGAAAAAAAAATCACAGAATGCTAAATTTTTACATGAGTTTAGTAATAATATATCAAATAATATCATTTTACTGTCAATATAACTAATATATACATGTATATATACATGGAATATTCAAAACATTGTTAGCAGTATTTTGGTTGAAAATTATAGCTTCTGCTAAAATCAGAAAAGTGGAGTTCAGCCAGGTAGGAAACACTAAATATAGAGAAATGTAGTGAGCTCTAGACTTACTCACACTTTGTGTGCTACAAAAGACATTGAGATGTAATGCTGCTGTAATCCCAAAAGAAGATCATAAAGCTGGAGATTTAAAATCTCTGCTGAACTGATAAGCAAATATCTCTTTTGGCCATGTCACCAGAAACAGCATTAAGCTCTCTCAGAGTTGGATGAGTATTTATAGAAAGAAGAGCAAAATCCAGAATTTCCAGAAATAACAGGAGTGAACAGAGCTCATTTATCATCTCTTCCTCTGCAGAATAGGACACAAATGTTTTATTTCATTAAAACCCATTCATAACCTAAACTATGATGATAAATTCCCTAGTAGTCAATGATTTATAATAAAATCAAGACAGCWCTGAAGTCTGCAGCAGCATTTCCAGAAATGGGCCTATGAACAATGCAACTGTATTAATAATAAAATGTGGATTAACAGTGGAACCAAGTTGTGAATTTWAGAAAAAAAATCAGCATGCTCACCTCAGCTCTCCAATGTATAACACAGAATAATGAATYTGAATTATTACAAGTCTGTTCAAAATGAATCCACTTATTAAATATATATACATATTGCTTAAAAGTACAGCTGAATACCAAATGTATTCAGCTGTATGTTTTCATACAGCTTGTGAAATGTTTTCACAAGACAAGATAGGGTTACAACAGCTTTGCATGTCAGGGATAAAAAATAGAGCAGGTGGTGGGCTATAGCTGCTGAATAATCAACTTGATCTCATCAACAGTCAGAGGGGGAGAGCCAAGGAAACAYGTTACTGTTGGCAACAGCAGAAACAAATGAGACATTAATACTKCATGCTATTTCCAGGCAACATTCCCCTCATGGAAATAATTCTAGTCAAAAGAAATACAAAGTGTTTAACTGTGAGTTCTGAAGAAAACTGGATACAAAGGAAAATGACCCTCCCCTGGCAGTGATTTTTATTTTCCTGGAGATCCTGTGTCAGCCAGGACAGCAATGCTGGGGACACACCCCTGGCTTTGACCCGGGCTGACAGGACACCCAAAGCCCCTTCATCTCCTTCTTACCACATGGAGTGTGACAACATGCTGCTTCTAAACTTCCCCAAATATATTCTAAAAGAAGTGTTGCACTCCCAACATTTTCTCACTACTGAACAGGCTCAAGTTTTAATGTTCAAGTGTGGACATGTCAAGTTTTTAAAAGCAATTCGAGTCCTTTGATACTCATGCCTTTTCTATAATGGACTAAATGGCATTTACTAGTTCTAATCCCCCAACAGAACATTCTTCCAGTCTGTAATGTAAAAACCACCTTAAAATTAAAAGTAGACAAAAATGTGAGAATGCTGAAAATGCCATTTTCTACATTTCCATGCATTGTGTTGGTTGTGATTTCTCTTCAGCACCATTTGTCATGCACAAGTCATACACTGGACAATTTATGACCTCTTTGTTCCAGGCAGAACAGTCTCTTTCAGGGCATTCTTGTGATATACAGAAAATACAGCCTGTTTAAGACATACCATTCATAATTAATCATTAACCACATTTCTGTACTGTAAAACCTTTAAAATGGATTTCTATGTGAAAAAAACCACTATTTTTCATGGTAAAACCTCCAGCTGTAAAACTCATGCATATTGTCATGGCTACAGAGTATTTCATAACTTTTCCCATCCATTGWGAAGTAACTAAAGCTAATTATATTTAACACATAAAGGAAAGCAGAAGGGTGACATAATGTGGCCAAWGTCACACAAAACATTAGTGTTAGGTGCTAGTAACACTGAAGTCCAAAAGATTCATCCTCTAGTTGAACCCACGGCATATTCCTTTCAGTTATTTTCCTCTTTTTTCTATGATTATGTACATGACCTATAGCTATGCTTAAAAAATGTATTTCATTGGCTGTCTCAATGATTAATGCACAGATAAAAATCAACATTCAATTATTTCCTTCCAATTTTTACAAAAAGGAAAAAAAAACCCCAACAAACAAGATTGTTTTTAGTGTTACCCTCACAGGTGTTAAATTTGAGAACTACTACAAGAGGTTTGGGTTTATGTATGATGACTTCCACCAAAAGGTGTTTAATTAGGATGTCTCACACTTTCCTCTGTATGAAAATCTAATTGCCACCTTCTAGCTCAAAGAACACAATCAAGAAGATTTATCCCTTCTCAAAACTGTCTAAGCATCTTCCTCATGTTACTTTCACATCTGGTATTATTTTATTTTTCAGTCTTGCATGCTTCTTTTCTATATAGGTAATATTGAACCATGACAACAAACTTAGCACCCTAAAAAAAGTGTGTTTTATTTTATTTCAATTACTGCTACTTACTGAAAATCATCATTGAAATCAAACCATTATTCTAATCCTTTTTCCAAAAAAAAATCTATAAACCAAACAGAGTCAGCAATGTCACAGTACAAGCAAAGCAAAATCTGGCAGTACTTTGCCAGACTGGATGTTTGATGCACCTAACTCAGTATGATGCAGTTGATCTGAGTTGCACTTAAAAACTCAGCCCAAAAAGAATTTCTTCCACATTCCTGTTCAGCTGCCACATTAGATAGCAGAGATGATTTTCAGGAATCAGTCTGAATCTTAAATTAAGACACCTGAGCTGATACTTAAGGGACTGGCAGACTGCTAAATGTTTAGAGGTTTTTTAAACACTGAAGGATGTTATAGTAGGATTTCATGGAATTGCTTTTGGGCTATATTCTCAATGAATATTGGAAACCAGATAAGTTTTATAAGTGGAAAGGCTGATTCTTCTGGGCACTTCCCTGTCACATAAAACAGTAAGATTTGAGAAGTCAGACACTTTGTGCCCTCCTTTAGGTCATTGAAATGCTGAGTCTCCACTATCTGAGCTGAAAGGTGACTCARTGCCAAGGAAAAAAACACATCCTGCACTTCTGTACGAAACCAACAACAGATTTCAATGTATCTTTCAAATCTATAGATTTTGATGGGTGCACTGCATTACTAAAGACTAAAAATGCAGCTTCATGATGCATCAGACTCAYCATTGATCAGTATGCTAAATGAAAAATGACAGTAAAACACATCCGCTTGCATATACAACAGAAATTTCAAGCACATAAACCCCASATTTAAAGCCTTATTAAATTAACCTTGAACTTAAAGCCTTATTAAATTAAATTACAGCTCAATTCAACCATACAGTGAACTCTTCACCTGTACCCTGGGGTCAGGTGGTTTCAGCAAAGTTGAGTGAAGAGTGTAAGCAGTGGTGACAGTGCCAAAACTTGGAGACCCAGGTGAGAACTGACCACAGGAATTCCTTCCACCATGCTGCCCCATGATAATATCACAAATTAATGCTCTGGTTTACAAGGCCAGACAGCTGGACACTTCTTGTCAGCTGAACAGTTACATGGCTCAGTTGTGTTAGATTAAAGAGAAGATGGAAAAATTAACTTAATTAAGTAAATTAAAATGCAAACTGCATTTTCAAGATTTTTGTGTTTCTGTCATTAGTCACTCTCTTAGTAATACTTACAGCAATACTTTTCTCCAAGCCTTAGATCATGGACTTATTTTTATCTGTGTTACCCATCTTCTTACTCCACACAAAAAAACAAAACAAAATAAAACAAAAAGAAACAAAACCTAAAAAAAACCTAAAGAAATACCACCTCAGATATATGACCCAGCTAATTCTGTGTGCAGTATATAATAATCAAAGCCAAAACAAAAACCAAGGCCCCCAAGAAACCCCAAAACCCAAAACCAACATCACAAAGAAAAAAAAATCCAACAAAAGGTCATATTTTTAAAAATCACAAGGTTATCAAGATCATAGGATAATTTGGGCAGCATATGGCTTTTTACTTTTAAAAACTGGAAATATCAGCAGGCACAGGCAGATGGGTGATGATGGCATGTAAGAAGCCATAGGACAATACAGCAAACACTGCCTGGCTTCTGGATTCCCACCCTTGCCATCTTTGCTAACTCAGACAAGGGTGGCAGCCAACCTCAGGAGTGCCCAGAAAGGTGAAAAAGAAGGAAGTGGAAACTTCTGCCAGCTCATGGGGTTTTTTGTTTGTTTTTTTTTTATAATTACAATTCAAAGAAAAGCTACTTAAATGCAAAGCTGCTGTTGAKCTCAATCCATCAAGTGTGTTGTTATCCAGCAAAATCTAAAGAGGTTGCTCACAGAAGTACCCAGTTGCTGGGAGGATCACAGCTTTGATTAGCAATTGAACTGGAAACAAAGTCACTGATGTTCTGTGCAGTGTAAAAATAGTGTGGRAGGGAGATGTGCTTGCACACTGTGCTGAGGTTTTACAGGTACTGTGTGCWCAATAAACTGCAGAACGTAGCACTGAATTATACCACATATGTTCTGCTGAGTTTGTAAAACATTCTTATATTGTATTTACATAATAAAGCAAAAAAAGCATCGTAAACCATATGCTCRTTTTCTGAAATGTATATGCAAAGTACAAGTATCTTGCTCCAAGTGCTTCTTCACATAAAAATATATGTACTAAGTAATGAAAAAAAAACTAAAAAGAAAAACATTTGCAATTGTTTGATGTATCATTTTGAGCCAGAGTTATCATCCAGAAAGATTATGCTATTTCTACAGTAGCATAATGGGGTTTGGTGTTTGGAAGTTTTTTTGGCTGTTGAACTATTCAACTGATTAAATAGTTTATTCATTTGCACCATTTTTAATTCTTGTGCTTTTAGCTCAGCAAAACATAAAGAGACAAAAAAAAGTCAATAAAAACTTCAAAAATAAAATAGACAAATTAAAACAGAAACAGAAAAAAAAACAAACCAAACAACAAACACCTTTTCTAAAGTAAAGAAATCTGAAGGCTGCTAAAATTGATCCTAGTGAATCCCTACCTTTACAAGATCATTATATCCTAAGAGTAATATCTCTTTGTACCCTGATTCATTAATCATTGTCCTTTGTTATTTTCTTACATAGGTAATTTTGAGCATAGTTTTTAGCCTACCATTACCAGATAGGTTTATATATATTTGTGTACAGGGAGCATTCCAAGGTGAGTTGACCGCAGTCATTATAGCTGTGGTTGTTAAAATGGTAAAACTGCTCATTCCAGTTATAGCAAACTTTTTGATCCTTTACTTACAGAGAAAAAAACAAAATGAAAACAAAAACAAAACAAAAACAACCCCGAAAACAAACAGAAAAACAACCTTCATCTGGATTTAAAATTCCTTTACACTTTGAACAATACAAAGGATGAGATGTTTTGGGAGAAAGCTGAGAAAATGAGGTTTTAGTGTTGAATRAAAAACTTTTTTTAAGGCCCTGCTTGCCTCTTCTATGATTTGCACCAGTGTTTCCCAGACACATTTGTGCCTRTTTCTTTTGTCAAGTATGAGCAAAGCTAGTTCAGTGGCTATTTTTTAGCAGAAGTTGAAGAAAGACTTTCCTTCCACTTTGGTCAGTACCTTGCAATGTTTGCAGAAGAGTTCCAGTCAATCCAGAAGAGTGAATGAATGTACCAAACAAGGRTTTTACTTCACAGCGTGTAAGAACAGCCTTAAACCCAATGTTTTCCRAGGTTGACATAAAGTTTCACAATAATCAAGTTATTTCAGTGGAAGGACTTCTGGCTGATCACCTCACATATTTCATGKGCAACCAGAAAGGAATTTGTACTGGATTGATATTTATGCACTTGGCTTTACATGCAAAGAACTATTTATGCTTTCCTTGAGCAGTAACATTTGCAGTGGGCTGAGAGCTGAATCTTCAATATACACTTGAATTGTCAATACATGCTTTAGTATCACCCTCCTTCTGTTGCTATAAACCTGGTCAAAAGTCTCAGAAAGAAAACATGTTCCAGTTTGGAATAGGAGGTTACATTTCCTAAAAACCTGTTTGAACTGTATGCTTTTCAAATATGCCGTTTCAAGGTACAGCACATCTGACAATGTCAYAAAAATACTGTTCTTCCTTAGTTTTGAACAATCAAGTTGTCAGATTTGTTTGAAGTGGAATGCACAGCATTGTACCAAAATCTTCTCAGTCAGTAGCAGCTTATTAAACAGATCTGGGTTTGTTTGGGTTTTGCTGTTGTTGTTGTTTGGCAGTTGTTTTCAGGTCTCTAAGTTATGGAAAKAGCTCTGCTCAGCTGACACCTTGAATCCTAAGCAAAGTGTGTTACTGGTGCAAATCCTRGGTTATCTGTCAGGGGGATGAAAGGCAAGTCTGAGAAGCTGCAGCACATGACAGTCATGACCTTCTTGCCCTGGAAATCCAGGTAGCTTTCAAAAATCAGTGGGATTTATTASAACTATGTGGCATCTACAGACAGTGAAATTCTGGTCCAAACATACTCCTTCCCAGAAATCTGGCTTAAGGTGAATCTCCATGGTGTCAATTAGAGACGTAAACATTTCTTACTACCTTAAAATAGATCAAGTTAGCCCAGATCCAGTGTTCACTGAAACGTCATTTAAGAGCCTGATCTAAGCAGGTCTGTTGCAGAAGAGACCCCAGAAATTTATGCCCTAGAGAAACATTCCTCTAYATAATTATGATCAAAATTAATTCCTCTGCATTATTTCCTTGCAACACTGTCTGCTCACTTGCCTGAGACAAAGCAGCCCARTTTACATCCAGGTAAAAAGGACCAGATTTTTTTTCAACAGCATAATTTTACTGATGTTCTATGCAAAATACTAAATTAGTCTTTTTAGAGGTAAATCCACAGCATCTAGCAACTGACAGTGAAAGACAAGGTACATGGAGGTCTCAGAGCCATTTCATTTACACTGTTATTATTCAGTTTTACTCCCTTGTGAGCTATAATTTCATATTCTGCATTTAGAACTCCACTATCCCTCAACACACAAGGATTTAATGTCTGTCACAAAGACCCAATAAACCATATGTGTTCACRTGTATACAATGCCATTTCTATCTCAGACAATATATGTATGCTAATACACCTGGGTTTGAGAGCYCAACAGCTCTTCAAAGTAGCCAGATTCTGTACTTAAACAGCTTTATAAAATCCAGTATTGCAGTACAAACAAGTAAGTACTTCTATGCATATTAGAGATCCTCCTTATTAGTGTATGTTAACAAAACCATTCTGTGCTATAAAGAAACCTATTATTTGTTCCAACAGCACGTGTGCTCAGGCTCATTATCAGTCAGGGGACCCATTTCTGTGCAGGMACCACAGCAATCACTGCAGAATTGGCATGAAACAACACAAAGCAAACTTTTTATGCAGCCAAAGCCTTTAGATACCAGAATAGAATAGGAATCCCTAAAGAACAAGTGTTCAAACACAATATTAAAGCCCATCTTGAAGTGTAGCTTAGCTAATAGCACCAACTGAGCTGAATTGATTTTCTTCAGTTATTTAAATCTCATTATATATGCTCTATTTAATTCCTTCTCCACCTAAATTGATACGAAATATAAAACAACCTCTAAATAATTTAGTGTGAAAAAACGTACAAGCTAATTAAAAGCTAAAACATGAAACCCAAACACATTCTAAACCTCTCCTTTTTTCAAGGCATCTTCTTTTTTTTTTTTTTGTTCTGGAGCTGCCTTTTTGTGTCTTTGTTTGTTTTGGAGCAACAATGAATTTTTGCAAGGCTTTTTTTTTTCCTACAGTGAAAAGTGCTTACAAAGAGATGCCTAAACTTCTGTTGCTCAGATTTTATGCCACTAATAAARATTTGTGATTTTTRCATTTCTGCTGAAATTACAATTTAAATTAATAAAATCTAAATGATTTCTTTTTTAACCATATGATGCAGATTTCCAGAACTGCAAATTAAAATAAATCTCATTATAATTATTAATCACTCTCTTATAAGGTGAAGACTTAAAGAGTAAGGTCAGACTTTGCTCAGATGTCACAGGAAAGGTTGGAGGGGGCAGCAGAAARGGGTACATTAGTGCTGCAGTGCATTCCATGAGCAGATCTCAGACATRTGTGCCTCAGATATGTCAAARRCAATAATTAAAARTTAAAAATCACCTCCTGTAATTCATGAATTGCATTACTTTATTTGCCCTCTTGTGCCAAGTAGGTCTTACAATGGATATTCACATACTCAGAGCTGAAGCTCTTTTGGGTCTTAAACAATTTGCAGGTAAAGCTCTTCCTGAGAACATAATAAATGTAAGTAACACCTAATTAGTATTTTCAATTAATTTCTATTATCTAGTTTCAAATTTTAAATAGCTACCACAGAAAKATTACTGACCTCGTGTTATTCTGACTGAAACCATATAGCCCTCAATTTGCTTTCTTCTTACTTTTGCCTGTAATTTGTAGTGTTTGATCCTTCAAAACACCACTTTACAATTGCACATTAAGACACATATTTTCACATTCTTGCACRGTGCCATACATAGGGTTCTGCAAATAGTACACAGTTCCAAAAATTTATTTCTACTCTCCAATTATTCAAATGTATTAAAGTAATCTATTAACATATTACTTAATCTAGTAATGAAAATCTCTTTATGAAATATAAGCCACATTTTTGAATGAGCCACAGTTTCTGATAAAATAAATCTGATTATTATTTTAAGGAAATAAAGGAATGCTTCAGTTACATTATTCCCAATATCACTATCTTACTTAGCTTCCTAATTAAGAGCATCCTGAAAACAAAGCTCTTCTTGAGCCCATTGTCATTTAAACTCAAACTATTCTGACTTTCTGTCACACATACACACAGGAATTGTTGCCTGCAATTGTCTCACCTACAAAGCCAAATCATGCAGAACCTGGCATCATCCCTGCTTTACGCTGTCAGCTGGAGCCTTAGATCTCAAATGGGAGAGGAGCCACCTAACATGTTTTTATTTGGACCAAAGTCATTCTGTAGCCTAATTAAAGCACTGCCTGACAGTTCAGAAGATGGGAATTTGCTTCTTCTGCAAGGTTTGACAACATCCTCAGCTAAAAYGTGATAATGCATCTTATGCAAGAAATAGTGAAATATGACATTAAACCTTAGCCTCCAGCTTTAAAAAAAGTCAGCTTTAATAATTTTATCTTCCACTCATTTCCAGTAATTTGCTCAACAGAAATAGAACTGCCTGCTTAGCAAGTAAACGTATCTAGAATCTTTTACTGAAATTTTAATATCTTTTAAAAGAATGCTCACAGTGAGCTTTGTAACTGTTAGCAAACACCAACAGAATTATTTTCATATACTATATATATATACACTATATATACTATAATACTACGTACATACTTTGAATTCATTTTATACATTCATAATTAAAATTCAACTATAATCCATGGGGCTCAGAAGTTTTCTCAGCAATTCTTTTGGGAGTTTTTGGCTATGGTTTTGGTTTTTGGTTGGTGTTTATTGTTTGTTCATTTTGCYGTTGTCATTTTAATTTAAAACAAGCCATTTTGCTGAATGAGAAGCTTTTACTAAAAATGGCAACAGTGTTGTTAAAAATACTTCCTGACATCCACAGGACAACTATTGGCACAAGTGGGYATTACAGCAAGGAAAAGGAAAAAGTGGCAAGTCTGGATGTGACAGCAATAATCACCTGTCTCTGAAAGCTTCCTGTGTGTTGGCCAGATGAAGCCATAGAATGCATTTCACATGGATGCTCCCACACCCTGCAGTGTAACACAGCTAAATCAGGGCTTTCTTCCCTCTGACATGTGCTGCAGAAATAAATGTGAACTTCCATTCACCCAATTTACATGCAATGAGAAGAGACATTCTTCACCAGTTTCCACAGGAAGAACATGGGGTATCTAAACTTTTAGTCCTTTCAGGTGTAGTAAAGATTCACTAAAGGATTCACTCTTGCAGCAATAATGGCATTTGCTTCCAATCTGCTTCAAAGGATGACCTGAAGTACCTGTCCTACAGAACATACAATTAATTATATTCCTTTTATTTTGTCCTTCAACTACCTGCCACACTGGAACACTGGGGAGAAGGTGGGGGGGTGAAAAATTAAAAAGAAAAAGAGAAAAAAGGAATTACATTCTCCTGTTATATCTGCTCTCAAAACTGTTTTGATATTTTACCTGCTTAGGTTTTCCAAATTCTGCAGTTTTCTAGACTAAGCATGACTCACTTTCAGCTTGCCAGCTGTTGAGGGATGACTCCTGGATCTCCAGCAGCACAATACACACAGTTCTGTTTTCCAGAATCAACAAATGAAAAAATGCTGCAGSCAAATCCCCTGAGGTACAGGGCAACCCTATAACTCAGAGACCCCCAGGGACAGACCTGTGGCTCTTGTCAAGTCTCAGTAGTCATCTCAGGGCTGTAACAAGTGTAAATAAAACACCTGGCAAACTCCAGTGGAGTGTAAAAGGTGGAAGTATCACCAAGACTGCATTTTATCACCCCTCTAATGCTGCCTGGCAGAGCACAGACACAGTGAATAAGGTTTTGATTCTGCTCATTCCAGTCCTTTCCATGGGAAAATAATTGGCAGCAAGTTGTSAGCTCCCTATACACTGCAATTCCAGCCAGGCCAAGGCTGTCAGTGCAAGAAGGCAAAGAGTCCATCACCTGCTTCATGCTCCACCCCTCACAGCTTGATGAGCAGCAGGAATTTGCCTTGCTTTAAATTCCTGGCAGCACACAGGCACACGTGGCTGTCACTGGAAATGCACATTTAAATGCTACTGGGTTTTCTGAAACAAAGTTCTCTTTTCTTAAYATGCATGGATGGAGAAAGAGGACAGATTTATTGTGAGATTAAATTATAATAAATTCCCCATTATTGTTTTTTTTAATGAAATATTTTCTTTATCAGTAAAACAACTAAGGATAAAAATCATAATTAATCTCCCTCCCCTGCTGCGTGCAATCTCTTGGAAGCATCCAATGAAAATTAAAATGAGAGATGGAAGCTGCTCAACACTGCTGAAGGCATGCTTTCCTGCTTCTTTTTATTCAGCAAAAGCTGTCAAAAATCCACATCCTCTGATGTACTYRCATTTAGCGTAGGGACTTGTCAATTATTTATCTCAGAGAGTTCTGTCAGACTGGGATTAAGAYGTCCCAAAACTCCCAAGAGGGTAATTCATCATAGCACAATGCAGTGTGTGAATAATGGACATGCACAAGAGGCTCAGCTGACATGATGGCAGTGGATGATGGGGGAATTGAGGTCACGGGCCTGACGCAAAGACATCGGACAAGGCACACCCAGGCTGTCAGTCAGGGCATCAGAAAGGAGAAAGCACATAAATAGGRAACAGCAAAGAGATTGGCTTTTGTTTCCTGGTTCCCAACAGCTCAAAGAAATGATGCTGGAGCTAATGACACATCCATGCTGTGAGCCACTACACTGCAGTGGCTGCTACAGCCCCAACTCAGAGAGAAATAGCCTGTAAAAGTTCCAGGTGTGGATTAATAAGGCCAAGTGCTGGGTTTTATTCAGCTTGCTAAAAGGTGGCTTATTTCTGTGTTTTTCCACTCCCGACATACTTATGAGGACTATGTTTCAGTAAAAAAGAGCATCTTAAATCAAAGCAGATTTACATACATGTGCTTTACTAGGTGGAAAGCAGTAGTTGTAGTTGTGTTGGTTGTGTACTACCTCAAACATACAAACCTAGAAATACAATTGACCCTGAACTATTTCTCAAAAAAAAAAAAAAAAAAAAAAAAAAAAAAAAAAAAAAAAAGAAATAGCAAATAGCTATAAGCAAATAGCACCTGTCAAAGAAACATAAGTGAAAACTTTATCTGCTTTCAACCATGGTGACAAAATCCCTGGTGTTCCAGTGAGAAATGGTCACTTCACATTGGAAGACAATTAATGTTATTCCACTTGTAACTGTAACACACTACAGGTGCACTACTACTACTTTTATACACTACATTCAGTGCACTCCTTCCTTTCAGGTGCTTTTGTCCAATAACAAAGATTTAGCTTGCTCTTTCCCACAAACAAAATCAGGAATAAAGAAACCATTGCAAACACTAAGTACAAGTGTTCCCAGGATCCATCTCTTGTTTTTTCCCTGTCATCTCATTTCATCCACTTATGTATTTCAGTGACTTAATCATTGGAATTCAAAGCAAATTTCATAGAATGATTGAATGGTCTGGATTGGAAGGGAACTTAAAAGATCATCCAGTCCCAGCCCTGCTGCCATGGGTCAGGACGCCTTCCATTAGCCCAGCTTGCTCAGGGCCCCATCTAACCTGGCCCTGGACACTTCCAGAGAATAGGCATCCACAGCTTCTCTGGGCTCTTCCATGGCCTCACCACACTTACAGTAAAGAATTTTTGATCTAATATCTAATCCACACCTACCCTCTTTCAGTCTGAAGCCATTCCCTGTTGTTTTATCACTAYATGCCCTTGTAAGAAGGTTGTAGCCCCCCAGCTCTGTTGTAGCCCCTTCAGACACCACAGGGAAGGTGCCCTAGGATCTCCTTGGAGCCTTCTGTTTWCCAGGATGAACAGATCCAACTGTCTCAGCTTTTCCTCATGGGACAGATGCCCCAGCCCTCTGGGGTCATATCTTTATGGCCTCCTCTGGACTCAYTCCAGYAYCTCCGAGTCCYCCTTTTGCTGGGGGCCCCAGAGCTGGATGCAGTGCTCCAGGTGGGGTCATTTACAGATAGAGAAAATGCTCATAAAAAATAACCTTGTGTTATTATAGTAAATATAGAACAGAATAGTATAGTATAGCCTAGCCTAGTCTAGTTTAGTCTTGAATTGTCTTCTCCAAGTGCTTTATTTTTCCTGCTCTTGTGTTAGTAGATCAACCAGCCAGGTAGGTGTGACAATGTGTTATTCCTGTCTTCAAAGCAAACTAAAAATAATTCAGTATCAATCAAAGCTGGTGAAACAGCTTCCAGCAGTAGCTTCTGCAGCTAACTTGCCTTCAAACTGTCCTGTATTTCAGTCTCATACCTGAGCCCACCTCCTCAATCTGCTTTGTATCTGAAGATCCCTCTGAGCAGTCTGCACAGCTTCCAGTCCTTCCCACTCCAGCCTGCAGCAGAGCCAGCCTGCTCCTTTTCACAAACACATTGTTTTCATCTTTTCARTCATGCACAATTCTCAATTTCAGATATAAGAACTCTAACCGAGTAATCAGCAGTCATTATGCACTGTGCCCAGTGTTCAGAAAATCAGTACTATAAATTATACCTTGATATCTTTTTCTCAGTGGGCTTAATTTAGGACTCCAAGTTTCCCCCTTTGACTCCACACTTGAAAAACCCTAGTTCTCAGAGATCAAAAAAAATTCAATAGAGCTTTACCTTTCTGAGAGAAGTAAATTGTTATTGGTCTTTTCACTTTTCTTACTGAATCCTTATTGTTTATAAGTGCAACATTTACCTTTCTAGGACTCTCTTTTTCATGTGCATTGATCTTAAAAAGGGGGGCAAAAGAAATATGAAGAAACCTGAATTAGAGTAGTGGAAGTTGGTTYAACCTTTACCCAACCTGAGGGAATGGTAATGCATGACTGTAGATATTTCTGATTTATGGCAGCCTGATGTAATGACCTGATCACATGCAATGGTTTTGAAATACTCCAGCATGGACTCTGACAAAATGCACATGGATAACTTGAATCCCATTTATATTGCATAYCTAGATCCCTAGCTTTGTTCTGGGAAGGGATGAATGTCAAATGACAAAGATGACTCCTATGAAGTTAGAATGAATAAGAACATGGACTCTAGTGGGGAGTTTGGTTTGATTTGGATTTTTTGAGATTATAGCTCTAGGGGGAAAATGAAAATATGTKTGTCTTCTTTTGCCAATTGTCTGTATTTTGAGAGATTTTGATTCTTCTGACAGTTTAACTTTGTATTTTCTGCTTTGTGAGTCTAAGAGGTACTATTGATCTGAGCCTTCAGAATTTACTTTCCCTAACAATGTTTGATATTAGTCATTAAACTGAGACCATTTGTCACTTTCTTTCACTAAAGTGAGTCATCCTCTGAACATATCCTTTGTTGTTCTTAAGGTGCAATATAACTATTGATTTATTGTCAACACATCTTATCTTCTCTGTTAATGGAATCTAAAGACTTTATCCTTCCTCACTCTCGTCTTCAACTTCCAYCTGAGAAAGTTGCAGTCTACCCTGTGCTTAATTCTGAAAAGCAAATGCCTTTTGTGATAATCATGACACTTATTTACTTTCTTACTCCTGTCTGTGTGTATTGACATATTTTCCCACATACTGGGTGATGGTTCCTTTCCAGGAGTTAGAAGGGTTTGTTCTGAAGGTGTTATTTTGTTTGTTTTAATGTAACAATCTTTTTGGTAAGCAGAGAGGCACATTACACTCAATCAATTTCAGACTGATTTCAGGAATCACAAAATAAGAGTGCTCACTCAAAGCAGGGTCAGTCCAGAGTTAGATCAGGTGTCTTGGGCTTCATCCAGTTGTTTTTTATCTCAAAAATGGTGATTCAAAAATATGCCTGAGCAACCTATTCCTGTTGACCATCCTTCATCTTAAAATTATCYTCCCCAAATTCTAACCACAGTTTCTCCTACTGGAAATTTTATTCRTTGGTCCTTTTCCTTTTTCTGTGAAAATTTTTGAATTGTGTAAATGAAAGCATTTGCATTTCAACAGACACCATGAATTTGTTCAAAATTCAAATTAAGCAAGAAGCCTCAAGAAAAGCAAGCTTGCCACTTTGTGCATATGTACCTTCTATAGCAGCATTTTAGGAGATCACCTYCTTCTTACCCTCATTCTCAAAATATCCTGTTTTATTGAAYTAAGATTATTTGATTCTGGACCTTTTAAGGATACAGTTTAATTACATACACTATCAAAAAACTAACACTATAGAAGGAAAAAATGCAGATTTAGTAGTATTTTTCAATAAGGACAGTATCTTCCTCTTCAACAAAAACTTCAACAAAATTAAGATAAGTTTGATACATTTGAATATTTGAATTTGAAAATTTGAATAATCAAAAGAAAAATCAGAAGTTTTCAGCTAGAGGTTTCCAGGGCATGACTATGACCACCTCTCCATTGTAGGAACAGACATGTGACACCTGCTTATCCCAATTAAAATTTATGGACAAGTTCCTTGGGTTTTCTGTAGAATTTGCATTTGTAATTTATTTGAGGTAATTTCATCAATTAATTTAAAAGTCACAATAAATAGGCACATGCAKTTTGCATACCTGAGTATGGCTCCAACTACACAGCAAAGGGAAACAGGCACTGTAGCATTATAAAAGATACACAGCTTTTCACAAACTTGTCTCATTCAAGGCAAGGATTTTTAAAAGGGAATGAAGAAATCTTCCTGGCAAATGATTCTGAGTAAATATCTATTCTGATATCATAGAACTGTTCCAATATGCAATACAGTTTGGCAATATACCAGTACATATACTAATATATTAGTAAAATACTAAGTAATAAAAATACTTATATTATCTTTCAGGTACRTGGCTGGTACTTTTCTGTGAGTTCAGGCAAATCTTGCTGGCAATGACAGTTAACTAATCTTTTCACCTGTTCCTTTTTTTTTCTATGTAAGACAATTAATGCAATTGTTATTCTTGTCTTACAGGTAGGTTTCTTGTAAAACCCTAACAAATGCAGGTCAGGAGGAGAGCTGGGGAAAAACTGCTCTCTTGATGCATCCAAACTTCATGGCATTTCAAAACACAACCACTTTCACCTATTGTTTGATCAAAGAATCCTCTCTTCTAYGTCCCAAGGCTTACCTTGGATTTACTAGGATTTTGAAAATTTAGTAGTCTGCAAAATGTTTACTGGGAGATGGGATGAAATCCTGCTGTGAGGAATAAGAGATTCAATAGCTCAAGTCACCAGCCTGCATGAGAGTTCAATTTTTTTTACTCTCAATTCATAACAGAACTGGCAGTGAGGCAGTAAAAGAAGCCAATGTTTCTTCCAAAGGCGACTTATTACATAATTACCCATTACAGGACTCACATTCTAAATCATTACATTAAAACACCTTATTAAAAGAAAAAAAAAACTCTAGAAAATAAATGAAGAAAYTAACAATTCCAATTCATATTCCATACTTTGAAAACTGGAACTCACCAGATGCATATTTTATGAATGTAGCAATAAAAGTACAGCCAGTGTTCCATATTCATGAAAAGCATTGCTGAAAATATTCATCGTATTCATCTCCAGGAAAATGYAAATTATCTGTATCACATCGTGCAACTTCTATGAAGGGAGGAAAGTAAAGGCTTTTCTTTATTTGACAGTTTTCTCATCTAGTTTGTCTTATCTGGGCAATCCAGCTTTTTCCTCTTTATCTGACTGTATCAGGCTGTTCTCAGCTTTGTGTGTGCAACTACTGACTGGCAGCAGTGGCCTTTCAAAGAGACTCTGTGGAGTTATTTGAAATATTTAATGACAGTAAACTGYTCAGAAATTTTACCTAATAATTGACCTCAACAGTAGAGTTAGACATTTTTTTTTACTTTGCCTTGGGACTTCTAGCTGTCCAGGATATTCAAACTCTAATCAGTGCTTAACTATTAATATGTTGAAGTATTTAAGGCTTCAACAGGAAAGKGATTGAAGAAATTGCTGCTTTTAATGTTTTATGTCTCACAGCCACCCAGGGCAGCTGGTGAGCAGCCATCATTTCCATGTGGGGAGCCAAAGGTGTCAGTSTGAGGAGGCAGATCCTCATTTCTGGATGCTGCTTCCAGGCTGAACTGACACAAGTGGCTGCTTCATGCCAGGCCATGCCACTCAAATGTATAAAGAGAGGCATTCCTGAGAATCTTCTCCTTCTGTGGATTTCAAGTTCTTCTCTACCAGATGATCCCAGAGATCTCTTTCCAACCTGGTATACTATGATTCTTTTAAACCATCAACCCTGACAAAAAGTAACTTCCAAAGAAAGGAATTACTTCCTTTCTTTTAGGAAGACCGGTCTATTTTGCAGTGGGTTTGATAGATCTGTTAAAATCTCTGAGAATTTAGCTTTTTTTAAACATTCTCCCATCACG
The DNA here is from genome assembly GCA_902810485.1 of Alauda arvensis. NCBI lineage: Eukaryota > Metazoa > Chordata > Aves > Passeriformes > Alaudidae > Alauda > Alauda arvensis. The sequence goes on along the minus strand of CADDXX010000242.1, from coordinate 811,759 downwards.
GTACAAGTCAGCAACAAAAATTACCTTATCATCTGAATATCCCATAACTGCCTATGAGTTTTCTTCTGAAAAAAAAATGGGTACTTGTCACAGCCAGAGACAGGATTTTGCAGAGAACAACCATTGAGTCAGTCAAGGTTGGCCACTGCTGCATTGTGGTTCAGACATGTCTTTCTCTGCCACTCAGAGATCTCCACCACAGCTCCCATATTAGGACAAATGTCCCAATTCATCAGAGCAAAGGAATATTCCTTTCCTTGATGAAAAGCTAAATGTTGACTTTCCCTGWAGATTTGCACAAACTGTCAGTAGAATATTACTTCTATCACACAGTTTGCTTATTTCAAGAAGCTTGCTATCATCTTTTGTTGCTTTGTTTTACTTTGATGTAGCTCTAACAGGCAGCACTGCTGCTGAAGCTGCTTGTCAGAGCCCAAATAATTGTGCTTTTCTGTCCCTCACTTGATTCACAGTAATAACATGTAAAATGGAAAGACCAAAGCATTGGTCAGGACTCTTGTAACCCAATCAYCAGCCTGTCTGATTTAGACATGCGAGGCTCCTGTTCAGTTTTTCCATTTCTAATTCCTCTAAAAGAGCTTCAGGGTCACCTTCAGCTGCCATCCACCCAAATTCAACCTTTAAAGACAGAAAGGTCTCAAGTCAAAGCAAACCAGGAGAGGACTCCTGGCATCTSTGAAAACTGCTGTATTCACAATCCTCTTCACTCATGGCATTGTCAATTTATGCAAATCAGCTGRCACTGAAATGCATATAGGAAAGAAATTTCCCTTTTTTAAATCTTCACAAACATTCTAGAGGAGAAATATCCCAACTCTGCACTAAGATTTCCATTTGCATTAGTAATCCTGCTGATAATTGCAATACTAATTCTTCAGGCAAAGGAAGATATTCCTCCTTAGAACCTCAGAAAAGGTACCAAGTCAATCTGATTCCTGCCAAATCCTCATTGTGTTAAAAATCTTCCAAGTAGAAATCAAAGCAGAAGAGATTGCACAAAACTAGATTAGGCCACAAAAAAAAATATTTCGATTCTAAATGATAATCCAGACAAAAAAGACCCAGTTGCATGAGTTTGCTGTAATTATTTGTAAGGAGAAAAAATCACTACAGAATACTGTCCCTGAGAAATAGCAGGAAAAAAAGAGAATGGAGTTACCTGATAGTTGAGAGTGTCTGCAACAAATTTCAGCTGAGAGAAGCTGAGTTCATCTTTGTTTGGAAGCAAAGAATATCTACCACASCTATACATGATGTTATTTCWCAATATTAKAGTTTTGATACTTCACATAGCTTTTTTTYTTTTTAACTGTTTTCTTTCCCYAARTTTTTTTYACTGAAAAATTTAATTTTCCAGYCCATCTGGTACAGCRGGGAGTGTGCACATAAAAWAAGCCTCAGATGTAACAWCAACAATGCCTTTATGTGTCTTCTATGTACTATTCTTTGCTTTAACATAGTCAGGCTCTCTAACACAGTCTATTCTTATCCTGTTATTGTTTATTCATCTAACAGTTCTGCTCTAGTTGCGTCTGATTTGGAAGTCAGAAACAAAATAAAAAAAGACGGTTTCACAAGTAAAGCCCGAGTTGAAGGATGATTTATTAGAAACRGCAAATAAAACATGATATGACTACAGTGGACTGAATTGGCAAGTACTACCTGGACCCTGCATTTAACCTATTCTCAATCCTCTTTACAATGCACATGCATAGAACATATATTCCATGAAATTAATTATTATCACAGTGCCTCAAACAGAGCAGTTTCTACAAGCTCCTACATCCAAACCAGAATCAGTCCATATYACAGAAATGGATCCAGTTCTGTTTACTGCATATTTCACAAGGKTCAAAAGAATCATGATCAATTTTTAACTAAATTTATACCTGAGCCTAATTCTAACCTTTTCTTTTGTTGGAACATATTGATTCCATAACTTCTGGCAGCAAACTGCAAGTCCCACTAGAAATAACTGTTAGGCTGGATAATAAATCAGTGTCTGGACAATGGCATTGTATACTCATCACAGCAAAAAGCAGCTGAAAATTACTTTCAAAGCCTGCCACCGTGGCCACAAGTTATTTAGAAAGTGCARTGATATTTACTCATATAACTGAGGGGGCCCACCTCTGCCAGACCAGCCCAAGCACCTCAACTCTGACAGGAAGGATGCTTTATTTAGCAGTAGGGAAGTTCAAAGAACTAAATCTCTTCATAATTCAGGCACTAAATAAAAAGAGATGGCAAAATGCATTGGAAGAGAAAGGTGGAGAGGACACATCCCCACACCCTCTGCAAGTTTTTCATGACTGAAGTGTTTTGTTTTTTTCACTTCTCTTTTAAACATGCCACTATTTAGCAAACAACGTGTTTCTGACTTTCCAGAGGCTCAGGCACACACTTAAGCACAATCCCRTTGCTTCCTAGGAAACAGATCTTGAAATCAGGATGAGGTACCACGTTTCCTACTATAATGTCAGTTCTTTTGAGATGGAAAGGGATGTTTGTTCTGTATTTATTGCACATGTTGAACCTCCCTGGATATTCATCAGTGGAATTTTATAACCATAAGGAACAGTTTCRCATATCCATTGGCTGCATTATAGTTTACATTATTCTTGCATTATTCCAACTACTGCATACAGTGTTTACTATAAACATGAGATCACTCCGTTGTGCTGCTCACATCTTCTTTGGCCCTGCCACATTCCTACTGGCATTGCTGACACTTCCTATGTCTTTGGATTAAGGACGTGATTCAGTTGGAAATTTTAATCAGTGTAATGAATGAATTGCAAAGAACATGCTAAGTACTGTAATCCTGCTAAGACATTGCTGTACATTGCACATCTCAAGAAAAAATAAGTCTGAAAAACACCACTGAGGCAGACAGCAGAAAACCACATCACAGATCTCCCATTACAGGATGTGAAAGAAATCAGCACAGCTTATTTGTGCCTAAAGAATGTCCCACCAGTCCTCAGTCACTTTCTATGCACAGCAGGTACCACGTGTCACACATCCAGTTGGAAGCATCTGATGGAACCTTGGGCTGTGGTTTATTGGAGAGCCCTGGCTGGAAGGGCTCCCCAGGGAGGCTCGGGTATTACAGGCTCCTGKTAGAAATGCTGCTGGAACAAATACATTTCTGCTTGGCTGCAATATTAAAAAGTGATGCCTGACCAGTAATTAAAGAAGCTGCCAGATAACACAGAATGTGCTGGGCTAGTTAATGTATGCAGATGTCACTACAGAGAGTGATCTCATAAACAARATGGGAAACAATTCACTAGCGTGACAAATTAACCTTTATGGGTTAAGCAGTCTGTGAGTAATGAACAGGGATAGGATGTGCATGTGTTGTTTGGGTTTTTTAATTAAGCCACAAAAAGATCTTAATACTTTTGACAAACAGGATGAACATGAGCCTGTCATTAGAGCCTGTGACCCCTGATTGCTCCACAGCCACTGTGCAGCAGCCATTATTCTACCTTCTGTAGATTAGGACTGGACATTCTTATTGAAAAACTCATTCTTAGTGATGTACAATATAGTGTTATTGTTTTTTGTCAGCATTTTAATCAGATGCCAGGTAATGCAAAAAATGCTGATAATGCAGACTACCAGTTCTGCTTTTGCATAACACACATCAGGACGTTTCCTGCTTAGATGGGCACTGCCTAACTGCTATGAAGGAACTTTTGATTTCCTAGAGATAAAACCCAGACCTGGCACCCCAAAGGCTGCAGATTAACACCTACCACGATTTTAAGCTGGAAAGTTTACAAGTGTTGCTGTATWTGTATTAACATTAGGGTTCTTTTGAAACTTTACCAGGCTACTTGCCTTCTATCTCCTTCAGCTGCTAATTCTTTACGATAATTACAGACTGTATCTATGAATATTCTGCTAACATATAAAGTCATTTTATAAGTCATATAAAAYAAATATTAAGTCTGATGTGAATCATTTCTAGGTGCTTTCTGAGGTGACAGATTTTTAAACCAATATATCATTACCATCTGCCTTGTCAACTCTTCTTAGCTCATGCATTATTTACCTGCTAAACCATGGTGACAGTGGTGAAGCAATAATGCTCTGTTTTGAACCTCCAGCTGCCATCTATGCAAAACAGGCTGAATGCCAAAGAGATATGAAATATTCATGCTTTCACTTCTTTTTGTAACTGACAACATCCTAATGCATAGGTGAGTTTAAAGGCTCAGAATTTTGGTCATTCATTTACCTCTTCCACTCARAACGTCAAAAAGAGGTGTGAAGGGCAAGAAAGGTACATTATCTTTGTGATAATATCCCCTTATATAGACATTAATCTTTATGGGTTAGTTTATTCTTATTATTTTTGTTACTAAKTTAACTGGTCTTTAATTCACTGATTTCTCTGGACAAGTCATGATTTAGCTTTTCAGCAAAAACTGTACCTTTGCTTGTAAACCTCTTCTTTGTACCAAATTAAAGAAAATCTGAGATATACAGTTTTCATCTAGATGAACAGGAGTTTCTTCAGGTATAGTATTTACCTTATCAGTCACATCTTACGGCATACTGAGAAATCAAAAGCTGACTTCCCTCAGACATAGCTTCACTCCCATTTGCTCCTCCAACATGTTCAGTCTTTCTCCCTGCTAAGATGTTTCTCTGTGGAATTCATTGTGCCACAGAGACCTTCAGCAAAACAGCAGAGGATGACAGATACCAATGAAGTTGGATATGTCTGTATGCTTGCACCATGAAAGCAACTTTATTTTTGAGCATATCCCGCTCCTCTTGAAATTAATATTTTAAATATTTCMAATAATGGCTTACAACTTTTTTCTCCATATGAAAAATTAAATGCAACATTTAGATGCAGTTAAAACATGCTTTATCTTACTCCATCATCAGTAAAAGCACTCAAGTGAATTCAAACAAGAGACTTCTTTGTAACAGAGTAATCCACAGTCTACATTTAATCTTCACTGAATCCTAAGTTTTGGAATTTATGGCATTATGGGCTTGTAATAAAGATTCTCATGGTTGTTTCTTGTATTGAATTGCAAAAACTTTGAACAGGTACCATGCTCTACTCTGAATTTAGTAAAGTATTTTGGCCTCATTGCCACAGTGCTTATAAAAAAGGTTTCATCTTCTAGGGAAGTCACAATCCCTATTTGAACACAGACGTAATAGAGTGAAATGCACAACAAAAATATGTCTTTGTAAAGTGAGTTTAAATGTATGAGTGCATTAACTGTTATTTTTATAGAAACACTGAAAGAATTCTTTTACTATTTTGTAAGCAGAAAAGGATCCCATAATACCACTTACTACCATCCTCAATGTCAGAAGTGTCAGACAGATTTACTGAAACRTTCTGACTGCATTTAGCCCCAAATGCCCCATTTCAAACTGTCATAAAAATTTCCCCAAGTCACTCTCACAGTGTTGATACAAAATACTCTTAAAGGAGTTTTCAAGGTTTAAGAATGTCAAACACAGGACTATAAAGAAATATTTTGATTAGAGATACTTTGTTAACCACACCTTTTTTCTCCTCTAAGTCAGTGACATTTTTGAAAGACATATAAAGGTCAATGATCTGGTAAGAATATATTCCACCATATTGCTAAGGTTCATTATTCTAATATGAATTGTYTCCCTCTTAGGCTTATGTCCTTTTTTTTTGCTCCATCAAGAAATTAATTTACTGAAATTCTTTTTCAGCACAGTATTCCTTTGCTGTTGTCCTAGCTAAGCTCTGCAGATGGTCACACTTGAATGGGACTATGGAGTCATGACAAGCCTTCCTGTCCAGTTTCTGTTCTACTAATAAAATATCACCAGAACTATCACCAGAGCAAGCAAGGAGAGGATTTTGTATTTCCTTCTACCTCAAAATGACTAAAATACTTCTGTTAGAGAGAAGAAAAGCAAAGTGAATGATGGAGGAAGTTCAAAAGCAAGCAAGGCCAAACAAGAACAAGAACAACATTTCAGCAATACGCAGTTGAAGTATTGAGGTAACAAGTAACAGTTCAGGAAGGTTGGATGGATAGATAGATATAATTCACCACTGAGGACTAAAAAGCAGGAAAACTTTAAAAAGCTGAGTGACCAAACTGAAGGAGAGGAGGAGGAAGATTTTCAAACAATATACTGTCAAAGCTCAGTATTCACTAATTTTATATGTGGAGCGAAATCAGTACCACAGGAGATAAGGAAAGGAAATAAATAGACTTTAATTATTCTACAGCAGATTTCAGTCAATAAAATTACTGCATTTTCTACTGAAATGTAATGCTGTATATCTGATAATCCCATAGCAGTTAGCATGCACCAGAAAATAAAACCCATTTCTGCAATAACCTCGCTGCATCCTCATTTGTATCATAAGCATTTTAGAAAAAAGCATGAGGCAGGAGTCTGATAACAAATTCACACAGGAGGTTTAAACATTCAGCAGTAAAAGGGCACTGAGTACATTTAAACTTGCTGAGTGAATTCTCCTGTGGCTGCATTGATTGCMCTTAGGAGTTTATGGACTCTGACATTCACTCAAGTCAACAGAGAGAAACCATTTGGTTTCACCTACTGGTCCTGGCCTGTATGCCTAAAACTAAGAGTTAGACTTTGCCTGCTTGGGTTCTGCACTGCTGAAAATATTAGCTTTCTTTGGACACTTTTGATGTTGACTGGATCTAAAATCACAATCAGATCTGCATTGCTTTGAAAAAAAACATGGTTACTTGAACAGCAAGTATCTTCAAGAAGGCATGGGAGAGAAAAAGGGGAAGAAAATGGAGAATGGTTGTATCTCTGAACCTTCTTCAAGAGCAAGCTTTGCCATGCCCAAATCCAACATCTCATTTCTTTCCATCTGCCTCAACACAACCAACTCCAGAAACACTTGAACATAACACCTTCAACTGTAAGGAATTCTTGAGTTTGTGCCTCCTCTGACAAGATGTGGTGGGATGCAGTCTCCAGAGAGGAAGGTGACCACTCCATCTCCTCTGGATCAGCTGAGCAGGATTAGAGGGAGAGATGCTCAAAGTGAGCACTCTTCAATGGCAAACCACCAAGTGAAGAGGGCAAGAGAGAAGCAGCATTAAGCAGTGGTCATGAAGACTCCAGAAAAGACTGAGAGGCTTCACTGAGGAGTAGGAACAGCCTGCCAGGCCTCTGAGAAAAGTCATACTTCTTAGGAACCTGAATGGACTAACAGAGCATCAACAAAGAGATGCCAAGGGAATTGCAACTAAGCATGGAAGCAAGGACTTGCATGTAGGAACATAACAAGCAGGACAGGAGATGTCTGACCACCTTTTTAGTCCTACTAAAAAAGAGTTACTTTTTTTTGCTATTTACACAGATGAAGTTTGACTTTTTCAAATGTAGAAGGCTTTTGGATTTTTTAGAGAGAATATACAGAAGGAATTAAAGATTAACATTGTAGGCAACAAGGGATTCTTCCATTAGGCAATTRCAAACAATTTTAACTATGAAWGGCATTRGTAGAAAAACCCTCAGCAATCTGAKACTGCTTCTATCCTTTCACACCTTTTTCCTTTAGAAAAGCAGTAGGTAAGGAATCCTTCATGAGCAGAATCCTTGAAAGGACATCCCAGTTTAGTCTGAAAATTCCCACCTATGATCTAAATCCTGAASAGGCAAAGATTATGGCATTAGGGAAATGTTTGGAGCCACTAACTACTTTTAAATACATTAGATATAGTTTTTTTTCTCCAGTACATGGGGGAATTTATAATCMAAATTGGAGGAACAGAACTATAAAACTGGACATATCTGACCCCAGGTCCCCAGACAATATTTTATGTAGATCTGAAACTGTCTCCATCTCAGAGCAACTTGTTATCCATCATGTTGTTACTATTTAATTATCACAAGGCCATCTGCTCTACTCACTGCTCCCCATCATCAATGTGACAAAATTCTCCAAGATTTACGATGACAAACAAGATCCAACTTCCACTCCAGAAAATTCAGAATTCCTAGGGGACATAGCAAAAAATTAAAAGCTTTGTGGTTGCACTGGCATTGCATTCAGTGGAGGGCTTTTTACAAAATGTAGGTGCAATGTGGGGTAAACTGGGAGATGAACACTATTGCCATGTTGGCCATAACGAGCACCAAACAGGAAACTGTAGTTGTTTAATATGACTAGTTCTGTTGATAGGACTTAAGCAACCTCATTTTTCTGGACTACCACTTAACATTCAAAAACTGTCCTGATCACAAAGGAAATATCTCAGCTAACACAAGATACTATCCAGCTGCATGCTCACATACAGATTTCTGTATGTTCCACTTATATTTTTGATCGTATGTTAATTGTGTCAAGGGTTTTTTTGGGGAAAGAGGGGAACACACTTCTACTGTGGAATATTCTAGATGAACTAATAGGGCCAAAGCAAGCAACAGATGTAATCTAATTACTCCCTTCTGGAAGCTTCATTCTGTCTCACTAAAGCAGGGCCAGGTGTGAACTGATTTCAATCTGAATTTCTTTCTTTCACAAGATTCTATCACAACCTTGGTTTCTTTCACACTGTTTTTCCTACCTGTTCCAAGACATGGAGATATTGATATTGGAGAAAAAACAAACTGGTTGTTAGTGAAGTAAACATAGTACAAGTACAGTAATATATTAAAATGTTAGGAATTGAATTTAAGTATGTATGTCTGTATGTATTTTGGAATGGAATAACAAATGCATTATAAAAGATAAGAAAAYAACCTTTGATGTACAACATTAACTTCAAAACATGTCACTTCACATTGCCCTTGGACTTGATATTSTGATGCATTACTTAGACAATTAGAWTTCCCCAGTCACTCTGAAAGTCATTAATACATGACCTCATTATTTAATCATTTCCTATTTCAAAATACAATCATCCATAATATGTCTCATTATATAACGATCAGTGATGAAAAACAGGAAAACTAAATTTAAAATCAAAGCTTTGTTGATTTTCTTAATTGCTAGTAATATAGATTTTGTGCAGTAGTTATCCAAATAAACTGGTCAAATATTACTATAATAATTATTAATATAATTATTATTTCAAATGAAGATATCTGCACAAAGTTGAAAGAAACCTTAAAATACATTTAAATATTGTAATTMTACTGGAATTAGAATATTTCAGGCCAAATTTTCTAATTTGGAACAATAACAACAAGGGACACAGGGACAGCAGATAAACAGTTACAGGAAGATAAAGACTTCTAACTCCTCCCATTTCAACAAGCCACTGCCTCATTTACATCTCCTTTCAGTCTGTACGTCTGAACATAGACATGGGCTCACTGGGAATGAAATACATTTATCTAACTGTTAAGAGATTAACACTTCATTTTTCATCCATTATCACCTGATGATGGACTAGGAATCTGAGTGACAGGAGAAAACAAAGTTAAATTCTGTATTTAGCCATATCTCTGTTTCATATTCAYAATCCCTGGGTTAGGCAAGACTGGACCAAGCATCTTCATGACTTCCATGCACCCTGGAATGTGCATGGAATAATGTGGAATAAGTTATTCCACATTTCTGTGAAATGCAAAGATGTATTTGACTTACACAACTTTAAATGTCTAAAGCTTTTGAGTACAATCAAAGCTGAAAATTATTCAATTGGCAAAGATATTGCCTATTAAATATGTAGAGGAAGATCTCCATATGCCATTCACTGAATTTCTACCTTAACTATGTGTCATATGAAAYAAATGAAGTTTTCTCTATGGGATATATAAAATATTAATATTTATCAAATTTACATAAACACTGACACCAGTGTAACATTAGAGCCAAGAGTCCTTTCTCAATCTGACTTCCAGCTAGATCACCAGTCCTAATAAATATTAGTGCTTCACATTTTAATTTAATTTAATTTAAAAATAAAAAAAAATAAAAAACAAAGAAAAACACAGGGCAAACCATTTTCAGGTTTTTCATATTTTTTGCATTTAATATTCCTATTTTCTGCTAAATGTTAAGGAAAACTGTTCTGCAAACAGTTTTAAAAACAGACAAGGGCATGAGTAAAGAAAGCTGAAATGAATTGTACAAACCATCTGCAAATCCATATCTCATTTATATAAAATCAATAAGAGTTTTTAAGCATACACTTGCTAGAGTCAAAATAATTTGTTTTTTTACAACAGTTTTTTATCTGATGGCTAAAYGAAAATGATGCAAGTTTAGGAAAAAACATTACTTTCAATTTTATGACAATTGCTATTTTATTCAGTATCATTTATTCTATATAAAGGTAATAATTCTTATTCCCTGGTAGTCCAGGTTAAACCCATGTTAGAATATGTCTTCTTCCTCAGACTTATGAACCTTTCCTTTCCAGCACTATCACAGTGTAGTGCATCAGGCCATGACAGCAATATCTTCTGACTTGCCTATAAGTATTTATTCTCTCATTTTCAAGCGTCACAACTGACACCAAAATATTGTGTGAAGTATTCCACTGAATTCTGCATTCCCTTGTTTTCCACACAAGTTAGACCAGGAGAAGGTCAGGGTCAAAAAACGCATGTTGTGCATGCAGATGGTTTGACACACAAATATTATAATTCGACAGCTACTCAGAACCAGACCTTGGCAATGCGTAGGAGAATAAACCTGAATGTGAAATTAAGCTGGACAGTGTGGAAGTACTCCAGGAGCRTTCAGCATGCTTTATGATGCACAAAGTACCAAACTGAAATACTTGGGGAGGAAATTACCCAATATAATTAATGACATTGTTCCAGAATTCAAGGAGCATTGAGAAGAAGCAGCTTTCAGCAAAACCTGGTTTATCTACCATCCAGCTTCCCTGTGCATGTKTTCCTTTCTCATATATACCTAGCTCCACTGGCAGCATGCCAGCTTTGGGAAAAGTAAATAAAATTGKTGCTTTAACAGCAAGTTTTATGACAGAATTATTCTTTTGAATAACTGTTTGCCAGCAGCATTGAACAGTAGAGAAATACRCAGTACTGTGTGAGCATAGTTGCTTTTTTCTACAAATGAGCCCCATGTATTCTGTTGATTTTGTAAGTATCCAGATAGCCAACCTTATGGTGGAGGAATTTGTCAAGAGGCAAGCCAACCAAGTTCTTCTTCTTGTACTTTATTTTTATGTCTTGAAACAAAYCACCATGAATCTGCATCTCTGAGCCCAGCTGACTGCAAAAGAGCAGCTCCCTTGTTTCAAACCCTGCCCTGGATAGGATACCACTAAGGATGACATTTTTCAGCCTTCAGGCTATATGATCAAATAAAGAGGACAAGGGTGAGCACCTGGACCTGCAAAGTCACCATAAAATAGCATCCCACTGCTTCCATAATTTTATTGTCAGTTTACTTTTATTTTTCCATCAAGAAAAGAACAGAATGAAAAGCTTCTCTCTGAACAATCAGTTTCCCCRAAGGTGTAAACTGGCAACTTCTTTAGTTGCTGTTAACTGTGGAGCAGCTGCTGGGAAGCAGCTCTGTTGAAGAATCACGTTTGGGATTTTCTGTGTATTTTTTAATTCAATTTTTATGGACTTTGAGGAGAGAGTTTAAAACTGACTTCTTCCCATCCAAATAAGTGGAGTAAGATTAATATCACATTGTGAAAAAAAAATAAAAGAAGTTTAGAACCATTTATTTAAGCAGTTTAAATATACATGTATTTGTCTGCCAACACAACTTATTAAAWTAAATTAATCACATGAAAATGAGGATAGCTGCTGCAACAACAGCTTCAGTGCAGAGGCAGAATCTACTGCAGATGTATTAAGCCTCATGAAATAGGCTTAATAAAGGCTTAATCAGACACTCATAAAATATTATGCAAACAGAACCAAGCAGAAATTRATACTGGGGCTTAGGAACTAAAACACTCATTATAAATAAAATTTCCCCATCACCACAGGTTTTTTACTCAGATATGATAAAAGCAGACACACTGCTTTTCTGTCATAATTAAAAACTAAAAGGAAGATCCTTAATTTTCTGAAAAATCAAACTTCTTTTCCAGACTTTGTCTCCAAGCTATTTCTTTCTATTCCTTTACTATCCTATTAAAAAATTCCAGTTTCTCYTAAATTTGTTAGTAAAATTCCACTGGCTTTTGATACACTTTATAGCCTGTTGTAATGGAATGCATTGCTCATTCACTTTCATTATAGAAAACAAGATTTTCCATGTTGTTACCTTTATGACCAAGGCATATTAATATAACAAACATACCTAGTATTAATTAMATTTCTTGCTGATTAAAAAAAAAAAAGTGCTGACTTTTAATAAGCCTTTCCATTCCTCAGTCTTTTATTATTATTTCACAATAAATTTGGTRGAGAAATCTAAGCTAAGTATGTAGAACTTAAATTTAGTTTCTTTTTAGTAAGGTTGATAAAACACTGAAAACACAAGCCCAGCGAATAATGTACACTAATAGTGAAAAGAAAACACCTATTAAACTTAACTCTAAATGAAATATTATCCCCAATTAAATTAATTTTCCCATTCTCCTTGACAATGACAAAAAGCTTAGAATTGCCATTAAACATTCCTTCGGTGCTCTGCAATGCTCACACAGTGATCTTTTGCTGACAGTAACAGCTTATTTTCACTGCAAACTTCCTTCTTCTTCCAAGGGGCAGGCAAGGATACTGCATGCAACAAATCCAATGCAGGGGAGCAGTATGGGCAACAACCTTGCATCACAACATCAGCAGCAGCACCACAGCAGGAGAGAATACCCAACTCATAGCAAGGCCTATTATCAATTCCATRGGTGGGCTYCCACCATTCTAGAACTGGTTTKATRCCTCTGGGCTATCACATATTAAAAYRGAAAAYRACCCCACAACTWAGGAAATTGAGCTTGTGGCAGGTATTGTGGTGATCAGCATCAGTATTCAACCATAATCAGGGACACGGATAGCACAAATACCCGGAGTGTTTTCAGAATTGTTCAGGGTCAGTGCATTCTTTGGAAAGATTGTGCTACAAGGTTTTAAATAAGAAAGACTACTGATAAAAGTGGCTATAAACTGCAGGGAAATGAACAGCATTGATAAGCTTTGGTCTTTACATCAGGCTGTGTCCTAAAGCACAATAACTGTAACCCTCATCCTCACTAAACCAAAATCTGTAATTAGGCCAGAGATTAGTTTCAAAATCCTGCATCATGGCTTTTAGTTTCAGCTGCATTCCATCCAAATCTTATACCATTCCTTTTCCCTCACTCATGCATTTTCAGAGTTAATCATTACCAGTACAGTTATCCAAAGATGTATTCAAACAGACAAGCAACACTTTTCAGCAGATGAAGAATCCTGTTAAGYACAACTCAGCCCACGAATTAATGGCCATGTTGAATGAGGAGCTGTTTAGGGGCTTGGCTTGTTTAATAAGTTTCATTTTCATATCTGCCCATTTCCCCTGGAACCCACTCTATCATTAAGCATCTCCCAAATAATCTCCCAGATCTAATTATAAATASTTATTTATTATTGAAACATCTTGTTTACTTTAATATGGATTGCAAAGCTCATGCTATATTTAATTTTAAAGTGATTTACAATATTGCTTACAGACAAGATTTAATATTTTATAAAGACACACACACAAGCCTGGTTTCAAACTAAAACTGGAGATCAGTTTTAGTGAAATTTTCTGTTCATGTGCTTATGAACCAAAACCAAGGACAGTCCAATCAACAACTGTAAGCTATCACATTACAGAAGATAACTTTAGAGATGTTGTTATAAAATTGATTTTCTATGTGTTGTTACAAACCTGTAAAAGACAACTGATTGAACATATGATCAAAGCCTATAAAAATATGTCTGGGCAGGGAGGATGGCCACAGACTGTTTGAGCCCTGATTTTTCCACTACAAGCTTAAATGGGGATGATTTGAAAGAAAGAGGAGGAAGGAACCCTTCTTCACACACCAGACTGGCTGCAGAACTTGCACAGATTACTGAGAGAATGAAAAGTTTACATCTGCTTACAACAGACCAGATATGGGAGGAAAATATACTGAGGGTTGTTAATACAATTAAAACCATCTGTTATCAGAGAAATCCCTGGACTGCAAATGGCTGGAGGTGAGGAGAGCATTTTGAGGAAGTACCCCTGTGTCTCTCCTGATTCCATACCCTTTCTGGCATAGCTGCTTTTGACCCTTGGAGAGAAGCTGTTGAGGGATGGGCTCTGGGAGTGCTCCAGGATACCACTTTGGAGTGAGACAAACAGGCACACCCTCTATACCCATCCTTCAGTGGGGTAAAACGTAGTATAAAGATACTGATAAAAATTATGTGTGCCAAAAAGTATGTCTTCGTGCCCTCAAAATCTTTTCCATGGACAAAATTCCACATGCACAAAAAAACCCCTCAGATGAAAGAATCTCTTTTCTGAAAACCTTAGCTAGGAAGACACAGGGCAATTCTGTCTTACAATGAAGAAATTAAGCTCTGGTCAGCAGGAATTAGTTGTATCTTCTAAATACAGGGACAGAAAAACAAGACCCATATTATGTCTCCTTGCCTCATTCCCAGGGACAAACTAGAACTAGTAACAGCTGTTAACTAGCAATATATAAGTATGATGTCACATAAAKCAATTCAGATCTCAGCATTCCTAAATCATTGCCACAAGCCTGAAGACTTTGAGATAATTTGAGAAAAAATTGAGAAAAATATGAGCAAAAAAATAAATGCCTCCTGCTTTATTGGCTGAAGATTTTTGACACAGATCAAAAAGAAGATGAACTCAAAGTCAAGACCAATGGGGTAAGTTCAAGACAACAAAAAACTGTCAGACCCTTCCCATAAAGCACTGCAAAGTCCACATTCCAAATGTAACTCTTTAGTCTTTGCTTTGGCTTCCCCTTGCTTTTATGCAGCTTTTTATCAGAGATTCTAAAAGGAATTGACTTGTAAAGTTGTAGTGGGGACGGGATGCTAAGCTACACAGTGCCATTTGTTTTGTGACCAAAGAAATCCTGTAATTAGCACATCATTACTTTTCCTAAAATATGGATCCCTTMGTTTTTTACACAGTAAGTTGATTATTTTCCCCCCCAACCCTTTATCCTCTTCTCAAGTGCAAGCACCACTGAATAAAACACAGATACCTGTTGCTTTGGTTCTCAAAAACCTCTAAGACATAGGGCAGCAAGTGTGCAAAGAAGCATTTCTCCAGCAAGTATGGGCCCATGAAGCCCAAAAAAGGTGCAGTAAAGAAGAGGGAAGAGTCAATGACCTGACCCTGCACTGTGGCAACAGAGCTCTGCTTGTGCAGCAGAATCCATTGGCCTTTTCAATGCCCAGGATTTAAATTACCTTTATTAGTCAGATCTCTGTGGTAAAGCAAGAAAATGGCTATTTCAGAACTTCACTGACATCCTCAGTCACCTTACAGTTACAACACTGGAAATGTAAATATCCATACAAGATAATCATTAGCATTTCATCCAGCCTACATGCATTTTCCATTAATTCTCAGCATGCTCAATATTGTGTATTAATGCCCCTGGTAGTCTCTGGATAACATTCTGTCTGTTAGCTCCTATTTTAGGACTCTTATTTTCTTCTGGTTTAAGGCTCTCTGCTAAGGCTGATTTTGATTATATACATTATTTCCCACCAACAGAGGGGCTGCTCTGCTCTATCAGGTTCTCACACAGTATGCTAACAATGATAGAAATTCGCCTCAAAGCACAATGTGTCTCTGTTAATTAATAGGGTTTTTATACATATTATTGAGGGCTTAACTAGCTGTTTGTTTTTACAAATCATGAGATTAGCTAACAGATAACAGATGCTGATTTTGCCAACTTTATCCCTCCTGCCATTTGTTATATTGTGTCTTTTAAGACCAGTCATTGATTTAGCAGCAGAATATTGAGTCCAGTTTTTAAGATTACATTTGCATATCAAGCACAGAAGTATCTCAAATGTAATGTGAAATCTGTTTATACCATTTGGAAAATTTCCTATCCAAAACATGCTTTACAAGAGATTCTTAATGAAATGTTTCTGACTCATCTCATTAAAATATAAAACCTTCCACTCCAAGCTCTCCACGAATTTCCAAGGAAAAGACTTATTTCTGAGACACACTGACTCATTGCTTTTCAATTTAYGTGAGGACTTAGACTGTGAGCTGAAAGAGGACTCAGAGTGAARGCCAAACACCTCTTATTACATGAACCAGAAAACAAACTAATTAAAGAGCAGAACAACCATGGCTGTAGCACACAGTCAGTGAAATGCATGTGAATCATAAATATGCAGATGAAATACAAAATTTAGAATAACATGGTAGTTTATGGAATCCTCACAGTATTTTGGAACACATGCCTAGCACATGTTTAATAACCCTATTCCTCAGATGCAAAGACATAACATGTTTAGCATTATTCTGTTCTTATCTTCAAGCTGCAAGCAAATAAAAAAAATGAAATTATAGTTTCTGAAGCATTTCTTCATCATGCCTTTTTCTCCAAGTTATACTTTTGGATCAAAACACTGCTTTCAGATTTGTCTTTGCTGGATAGGCTCACACCTAGAAATACATAATTGTACCTAAAGAATGAAAACAAAGCCCAGAGTAAGAAAGGACTCTCATTCTGGAGGACAAAGCTAGGGGAAGAGGCATCTCTCACCAGCAGAGAGGCCTGACCTCAAACCAGTGTAACTCCCAACCTGGCTGTCTCACGGCATTATCATATGCCAATCTTTTCTGGGTCTGTGACTGGCAATAACATCCTAAGAATTGTCTAGTKTCCTAACTGTCTCTGACACTTATGAATAAATATTTTCTTGTCTAACCTTGCCACAGTTMTCAAGGGTGTAGACTGCAGGAGGGTGCTTTAGAGGTTCTGGGCACTCAGCTTTGAACATAAAAAAAATCCCCACATCATGTGAGTTAAGTGCAGTTCATTAATGAGGTGACCAGACAGATGTAATCAGATTTGCTCCTTGAAATATGCTCACCATTAATTCTTCTGATAATTTCTTATTAGAGGGTCTTGAGAATTCATCTTCAGACTTCATCTTTCAAACACATCACTTGGAGCTCAAAGGGTCTCCTTAGAATATTTTTTACCAATTTCCCTTTCCTAGTTTCCCACTACTCTGGATCTTTGCTACATTGAGATGTAYTTTTAATATTCCCCCCTACATTATATCTCCTGGTTACATTATTCATAGCTGCACATTCCACTGTGATTCACAGCTACCACTGATTATTCACTATCTCATGTGTAAATCACAAACATGTAACTTGTCCAAACTTTCTGTGGGTGACTGACAACTGGCTCWATTTCAGTGCCTAAAATCAAATTCAAACTTCCTGCTTCCCAGTAAAACAAAAGAAAAAAGCCCAAACCCTGACAAAAGCCAGACTCGGGCAGCATCCTGAGGCAATTTCCCGCTGTCCCCAGCGACACTTGTTTATTCATCGTTTGTACAACATCTGCTCTCTTCAGTTTGTGCAACTGGGCAAACGCCTTCCTTTGAGCTGTGTGCTCAGCTCCCGCAGCAGCACGGGTGTGCGATGCATCAGCAGCCGGGSATCATTTGGCCTCCAGGGCGCTTGGCAGGGCCCGGCGGGTGCGGCACGCACACGGACCGGCACTGGCCGCTCCTCCAGGGAAAACACATCCCATTTCTGAGCTGACACCGGGCCCCGGGGCTCGCTCACGCCGCTAGTGCTGCTCCGGGATGCGGGGCATGAGGGGATGCGGGGCCGGGAAGGGATACGGGGCATGAGGGGATGCAGGGCATGCAGGGATGAGAGGCGAAGGAGGGATGCGGCGCCAGGGAGGAATGCGGAGATGGGAGGGGATGCGAGGCGGGGCAGCGACAAGGGACATGCGAGCAGGGATGCCGGGCAAGGAGGGATGCGGGGCCGGGCAGGGATGCCCGGGCACGCAGGGATGCAGGACATGCAGGGATGCGGGGCAGGGCAGGGATGAGGGGCCGGGCAGGGATGAGGGACACGCAGGGATGCGGAGCAGGGCAGGGATGAGGGACACACAGGGCGCTCGGGGGCCGCGCTCCGCCAGCACCACCTGCCGGCAGCGCCCTGGGGACGCGACCCGCGGAGCCCCCGACACCCCCGGAATTGCCCGAGACACCGAAAACAAATAMTAAAGTMTATAAARTATAATTATACTTTTWAAAATGTTGATAATAATAGAAATGCCACAGCAAGAACTGAATGTCCGTGGTCCGTGCCCTGCCCCTGTGTGCCCTTGTTCTCAGGAATGCCAGGGTGATGAGCTACCCCTACTTTTTCCTCTCATTGATGGAATGAGAATAAATCACAAAGTCTCCTACTGCCCCCTCAAACCAAAATTCCTGCATTAAGCAGTTTTTGGAGGTAAAACAATACCTCTGGTCCTGGGTGTTTCAKAAAACCTCAGGCTGATGAGGCAGTGAAACAGGTTGCTCAGAGACGTGGATGCTCCATCCCTGGCAATATTCAAGGCCAGGCTGGATGAAGTTCTCAGTAACCTGGTCTGGTGGAAGTTGTCAGATCTTTCAAGTCCCTCCCAACCCAAACCATACTAAGTTTGTATGAAAATCTGTGGCCAAACCCTGCCATCCTCACGCTGTCACAGCTGGCAGAGGGCCAGCTGCCTCTCCTGGTGCCAGAGGGAAAAGCAGCCCGGACACTGCTACTGGAGAGGGAGAATTAAAGACCAAAACCAGATCAATTCAAATTGTTGAGAAAATCACTAATAAAAAAATAAACAAATCACTGTAATAAAATAACCAAATCACTAATAAATAAAACATTGTCATAAACAGACAGGCAGCAACACTGCAAAGTAACATCAGTAAAGTATCATGTATACACACACTCTGTAAGCAGTGGAATCAACCCAAATCACTGCAATGAATTTGATTTTTTTAAAGTCCATTTTAAGTATGCTTACCAATGTGCTCTAATTAAAATATGGCCTTAAAAATTGTTCAAAGACATAGTTGCAGCTAGAACTTTTCACTAAAACACACCAATTCAGTTGTAATGCCTTTATCTTGAAAAGTAAAATGTAAATTTCAATTTTTGGCATTAAGTTGCAATTTAAAATTATAATACCATTTATTACATGAATGATGCCAAAATTGAAAATATAATCTAGAATTATTTCTTTTTTGCTATATAGAGATGAAAATCTTTTAGTTCCTATTCCGTTAAGAAACACCAGGAGAAACTTAAAAATCCTATTTTATAATTTTACTTTCAATTTTACTATTCCTGTCGTTTTATTAATTTTTCCCTTCTCTAGGAGGTTTTATTACTACCAGAGTCTCAGTGCAGATTTTATTTGACAGGAAGTTTTAGGCAAATACTCCAACATTTATGCCTGATTTCTCTCCATCTGGAGGGAAAAGAAGATTCTGATTCCTGCATCGTGAATAAGCAGCAGTAGCACTTCTCTGAGTTTATCCCTCATACAGCAAGCACATACCAGTGAAACAGCAAACTTGTCCAGCCATCCTTTCACTACCCAGCAGTAATTGCAGCACTTCAAACTCAGCAGCCACTACATCACCCAGACACACTATTCCTATTGGGCTTGAGGACCATTATATGAATTCTGAACCTCATTAATGTGTTATAATTTGAATTATACTTTCACTGCTATTATATATTTAATATTATATATATATATATATATATATAAATTTATAATACTATGTATATAATATATATACTACCATATACTTATTATATAAGTATACAGTATTTTTAATAATCACTGTAATAAATAAAGAATATGTGCATTTTAAGCAGCAGCACTGGAAACAGTGAGTTTAATTTTGCACAAGGGGATGATTTTTCCCCCTGTGCATAAGCCTACAACAGGACAGCATCCTAGGCAGGACAGTTTGCATGTATTATTTCATTTCTTTCCCAGGATGGATATTTTGACTTGGCTATGCCCCAGTGTAGCCTGGCAGAGCTCTTTGCACTGTCACCCAGCCCCCAATACACAGAGGGCTGACCTTTCTGCTTGCTTCTGCTGTGAAAAGAGTTAGAAAAACATGATACTCACACTTCACTTAAGCAGTAAATAAACCAATATAAATTACCATGTACAATGATGACAATACTGTTAGCTCAATATACTCTGACTGAATATGAGGTCCTGGATGTGCTCCTGGGGACAGGGTTGGGTGGATTTTTTACAGTTCTCTTTTTAAGTCAAAGTTTTTTTGCAGCACTGCTTTAATGAACACAATACTGCAGCACACCTGCAAACATCAGGATAAATTTCAGACACATACCTACATAATCTCTTTCATGAAATGGGTTGTGCACTTTAAAAAAAAAAAACAACAAAAAAAAACAAAGCAAAACAAAACAAACCCAAACAAAACAGTTGTAAAAGTTACTGGAACTTTTAAGCTAGTGGCATTATAAAAAACACAAAAACCCCTCTATCAGCTAACACAGTTCATTGCAAATGCATGAKTGTGAGCTGTAAAATGTTAATTTGTGCAAGCACAACTCTCAGAGTTTGGGGAATAGCACATTAGCTATTTTACAAACCAGATTTCCTTACTAGCATTTGCTTTATAACTTGGTGATGAAAAAGGTTAAGGGAATAAATATTGTACCTGTAGACCAATGAGACAATTTGCACACCACGTTTTGGTTTTTTTTTTTTCTCAGTTTTCATTGCAGTGTGAAAAATTTGTGCAAAATTATTCATTTGAATATCCTAAAAACACTTTATCAATGCTATGATCTACGTATGGACTACAAAATATAAAAGTACAACAAATGTAATGGAAAGAAAGTGTTCAAGAATGAAAACCAAGCAATGAATGTTTTATCCAGAGAACATTTTAAAAACAAAAGTATAGGTTAATTGTATAATAAAAATCCTCTTAATTAATCACTAAATCAACACATACTAAAAAGCACTTCACAACATCTGATCCTACATCATCCAAAATTAGCTGATTGTGTGGCTTTAAACAGCAGTGAGGCTGCTCTACTGATCTAAATCTGAATGCTGAACTGCTGAACCCATTTTCTAGGATAAATTTAGCTGTTCTTTCGTGTTCCACTTTTCCTTGGTACTTGGATCAGTTATGCAGTGTATAATTATGCCAGTGCAGTTAGACAGTGCTTTCCATCTGAATGTCTCAACACGCTTTTCAGACTTAATTACTTTGGGCTTGGAAATCCTTCCTGACGTAGATACTGATAGTGAAACTCAACAGGGAAGGGAACTGAGGCAAGGAAGACAGGAGTACCTGGAAAAGGGCTGAAATGAAGCCTTGCTCTCCTGGAATTTGTTGCCACCTCATTTTTACAGACATATGAAATCAAAATGCTCTTCAAGATTAGCTCCTGGACATACCAGGAAATGCCTTGCTTTTGGCAATGGTGAGCTTGGCACTGACCTTACACGTAAGCCCAAGTAAAATCCAGACACTCAATACTTCCTCAGCATCCTACCAAGAACTTTCACCCACGTGCATTCCCAAAGGGAGCCTAACAACRACCTAGAAGTCCAGGGCAAGGCACAGAGGTATCCTTCCCACTCCTCTTAAACACACAGCATCACACAGTACTTGGAATTAGGCACTTCCACAGAACATGAAGCCAAGCTCCATCTTTTSTCAGCAGGAGAGAAAACTCACACCTTACCTTGCACTTCTGTGGAGAGTGTCCTATGATTTTATTTTATATGAAAAACACCTTTCTCTTTCAAGCTATTTTTCCTAGCAGAAAATAGACAAAAATGTTTTCTTTTTTTCTGAAAGAAATCTAGAGAACTCCCTTCAGCAGAAGTTCTTAGCTGTAGATGGCTTCACTTAAAAAGAAAAAGTTTTAGACAGACCTATGCTGTCAAAATATTTCACCAAGTAAATGAACTTAATACACTTGAGAGACTGAATAYACTGAAGGACTGAATTTTCTTATCAGCTGGCTACCTTTAAGGCTTGAATAGCAGGGAAAATTAACTCCACATGCTCATTTTTACAGGTTTTCTCACTTTCTCCATGCTGAAGAACTCCTAAAGTGCAGCATAAACTTATGAATTAGGGAACCCTTCTCTGCTCAGCCCTAACCTCTCACTGTTTTATACCTTGGTTTATTAGGGGGGCTGAAAATTACATCTCTGGTATCTGGGCTCTTGACAGYGGTTTGTCAAGATTAGAGACCTTGTTTTATTTGCAAATCTATTTTTCTGGACTGTGGGACTTGCATTCAGAGGATAAKGCTCAAGCTCAGACTAGATGCTGTCCATAACAGCTGTGCCCAAGCTAGGGGATGAACTGAACACAGGAACAGCTATTAATGCTGCACCCTGCTTGTGCTAACAAGCCTAGCTTGTTAGGCAGGGCTTATTAKGTGGAATCCAGGATTATAAAAAGAAAGGATATCTGCATAGCAATGTGMTGTATTAAATGATAAATCAGCCATGCAGAAAGAAAGCAGAGAGGTAAAATGCTTATTAGCATTTCCCAGACATGTCTTGTTTATCTAGGTCACTATAAAGTAAAGACTCACCACTTTGTCTGCCAAAGCTCTGAATCTTTTCTATTGTCTAGGAACACATAATCAAGTAAAATAATTAACTGATTGTTAACATATGAGTGGCATTATGTGTCATTCACATTTACCTACGTAGTTCTGAGGTATTACTTAAAAAGAAGTATGTGGTGCAAGGCAAGAAAAATTAATACAGAATAAAGCCTCCTTCTCACCTAACTGCCCTTGCCTCTTTAAACAACTTTGGTTTTTTGCTTTTGGCAATGTATGCCCAAAGTATGGGCTGTCACCAACACAGAACTCCTGGAGGGCATAATACTGGCAGGATTCAGCAACACAGAATAGAGTTTCAAAGAGAAGTCTCCATGGGAGCTGTAGGATACTCCTTCAKCATGTGTTTCCACAACACAGGAACACTGGCTCCTCCTCCTTGAGTACCACCATAACAAGGGTGTGATCATCTGCAGGATCAATCACATCCTGRTGTCCTCAGACAAGCCCAGACAGCTATTTCCTCCAACTCAGTTCTAGTTGAGTTAGGGTACCTCAGAAGAGAAAGCTGTGATCCTCAAGGATGTGTGAAGAAAGTCCTCTAAGTGCCAATTATACAGACATCACTCTCATTGCTATTATTGTTTATTTTAAGTGCTGATTGCTAGCTACAACTATTTTGATSCCTGCATTAGCTTTTAAATTCTTGAATATAATGCAGGAATACATGAAGAGGCRTGAGAAAACTGAGTAGAGATGGATGCTCCTAATTCAGTAGTGCTTTGGCTCGTGGTGTATGTTCAAATATGTTCCTCCCTTATAGRCATGCAAGTAATTCTTAGTGACAAAGAGTAATCTTATTACTGGCTTCCTCCATGTTAGGATGGAGAAGATTGGGAGATACACAGAATGTTTAATGATGCATGTGGCATGCAAGAGAAACTATGTAATTTACTGGGAAAAACACTGGAGGAAAGACTGCTCAAGTGACACATCACTGCTCCTCTTTCAAGAACAAAAAGATGAAAAAATTGCGGTTTGTTTCCTTGGTCACACTACTTCCACTGTCTAAGAATTCTACAGCAGAAAAATRTGCAATTGCTCTAGAATATTTGCTTGAATAGTGAGGGTCATATAAACCAACATAAACTTACTTTCTTTTGGCACTGTGATATCTGAGACCGAGGTACAGTTTGCTACAAGCAGACCTCATGGATCAAACACTGTTAGCTGCAGTTTGTGCAAATTGTGCATCTTTCAGGACCACTGAACATTATCTATAAAAAGGATTTAAGTTAGATACTTCTGTGCCTCAAATTGTTCACACATACCTGAGCACTGAAGATAACTTYTGAGTGCAAAGAGCACATTCAGTATTTAATACTACACTGGTAGAAACAAAACCAGTCTGAACCCTGTGTRAAGTCAGGAATGGAATTCCTGTGCAGAGACCACAGTGAAAGTCAAAGGATATCCCAGCTGTCCTGCAGAACTCTGCCTGCAGACTCTGCAAAATGAGCTGCAGAACCCAGGGAAACTTCCTGAACATCCCTYCAGCCTGACCAATTAGAGCAGCCTGCATAGGCTTTAACACAGYGTTTCATCTTTTAAAGGAGGGAACAGAACCTCAGGTAGTATAAATTACTCTTGTCACTTCAATTCCAGCACCTATTTAAATCAATTTACACCATTTGCCTTAGTGAGCAMAGCAGAAATTGACCCAGGAATAGGAATTATGCTGTATTTGCAGATTAAAACCTCTTCTCCTCATGAAAGAATTGTGCCTGTAAAATGTAACACATTTTCTCTGATCTAGCTCAGACAGCCCATGACAGATGTGGGTTTTTAAACATGTAATATCACTACTCACCATGAAAACCATATCTATATAAGCAATGATAACAGAGCTAGGAGACAGGAGATTCTTCCCATCCTAAATACAGTTCTGTTTAACCACATTRTTTCCTTGGCAAAATGAGAATCTTCAGGTTTAATCTTCAACTAAAAGTAATTAATATCAGAGTCAATTATTTAGAAATTAAGTGGAAATTTCCATTGCAGAGAAGTCATGTCTTCTAAAGCCCACTCAGGACTATTTCTGAAAATACCCATTACAGATCCATGGAAGCCAACTTACTCAAGCATTAAGTCTTGCTTGCCAGGATAGGTGCAATGAAGTGTTATCACGAGTATATAATCTACTTTCAGGATTATTAACTTCTCAGAGCTCAAGTTACTTGTTTTAAAAGAAAAAAGAGTAAATGAATACAAATCAAAAAGGCAGAGAAGATACACCCAAATGCTTTGAGTTTAGAATAGAAAACTGACTGGTATTTCATCATAAAATTTAAGCATCAATCCTGAAACACAGGCTAATTATATTATGGACATATCATAAGATTATTTGTTTGGAATGCTTTTTTTCTGCTTGTTTTATTCTTGACATTCAGGTCTTCCTTTCCTGATAGACTTAATAAACTTTTCTCCCTGTGCCTGCACTCAGTATTGCTATCACTTCACAGCAGGCATATGAAGTAACTGATAGAGTGACTATTTTAAAGAGTTCATTGTCATCATAGATTTCATTTCAGAGTTGACCTAAARCAGTTTCTGTGCTGAGATGCTTTGTGCTTCCACAGTTACAGATGGGCACAACTGTTTGGAAATGCTGATAAAGAGAAACCTTGTATAAACAAAAGACAAAGCACTTTGTACACACCAGTAGTCTGATCATAATCCTTTCCACTACTCTTACTACAGAGTTTGAAGCCAGAAGAGACCACATGAAGTGGAGCAAAGGGCTGAAAAGAGGTGCAGGGGTTCCAAGAGGACGGGTCCAGGCACTTCAGCAGTGCCCAGTGACAGGAAAAGGAGCAACAGGCACAAACTGAAAYACAGAAGTTTCACYTGAACATAGGGAAAGCCTTCTTTATTCTAAGGGAGGCAGAGCACYGGAACAAGCTGCCCAGAGAGGTTGTGGARTCTCCTCCTCTGSAGATATTAAAAACCCACCTGGAGACAGCCCTGTGGMACCTGCTCKAGGTGAACCTGCTTTAGCAGGGGGTTGGTTGGACTGGATGATCTCCACATGCCCCTTTCAACCCCAACCATCCTGTGACTCTGATTAAGTAAAAGTGATTCATTCAATTGCCATGCTGAATAAATTACAGTATCTCAGARATTATCCTTCTACTGGTACCACACACTGCTGACACTCAGTTGTTAAGGGCCTATACAAATAAAGGTCTCCAGAGTTCCTACTCCTGATACAGTAATTACAGCTTAAAGAGGTTAGAAAACAATTTATAGGCTTTAAGGAGCATGTGATAGCAAGGAAAAAGAAAATTTATTGTAAAAACCGTAAAGACAGTGAGTAATAGCTGCTGTTTTGATTTGCTAATGTATTCAAGCTGGGTATCTAAAGCAGGAATTTTATCTTTAACTTCCATCAAACCTTCCTAGTCACGTTCATCACTGAAAACTTTACAAGAAAATTAATTGAACTGAAACACGCAGAAAAATTAAAAAGACTCACTAAATTCACTACAGCAGCTGATGAAGCCATCACCAAACAGAAGATACTAATGAAGAAATATTTCTTGCACTAGTATCCATCATCCTGAAATTGCTCTGGAATAAGAGAAACACTGGTAGTTTTTGTCTGAAGCGTTTATTCCTAATTTCAACAAGATTAAAGAAAAAAATATTTTCCGGCTTCTTTCCAATAAAATTGATTATTCAAAAGAAAAAGCAAAATTGGACACTACAAGGGCATACTTGAGGTAAAGCAGTCTTTTAAAACATCTAGCACTTTGAGATGCCTGCCTCATTCAGGGTAAAATGTAGTAAAGTCACCAGAT
Organism: Alauda arvensis; assembly: GCA_902810485.1. Lineage (NCBI taxonomy): Eukaryota > Metazoa > Chordata > Aves > Passeriformes > Alaudidae > Alauda > Alauda arvensis. The sequence goes on along the minus strand of CADDXX010000242.1, from coordinate 785,332 downwards.
CCTCAATCCTAGAAAAGAAGATCAAATCAAGAGAGGTTCAAAATGTAGTGGGGGAAGATGGCAACATATTTTAAGTCCAGAAAAAAAAACCTAAACAACACCAAAACAATACACAAAATAACCCCAAACCAACAAAGTCATGTCATTTAATCCAATTATCAGTATAATTATTATGAAAACARTTGACTCAACAGACCAAATAACTTGTAAGTTTGGAAATCCCTTTAAAGTACARCATGGGACTCTAGAGCAATGTGGTCTAGTGAAAGATGTCCCTGCCATGGCASAGGGATTGGAATTAGATGAAYTTGAGGTTCCAACCCCAACCATTCTGTGATTCACAATCTTTCTCCTCAATTCTGCCCATGTACTGCTTTTTACTTTACTTCTTCAATGACTCTAAAAGATGTACTCTAGGCCAAATACTCTGTGTACTCAGATACTCAGATACACTCCAGACCAGTAGTGCCCAGAGAATAAAAGACAGTGAAAGAGTCCTCCTTTTCCTTTAGAAAAAGCATTTTGTCCCTTGTCAACATGGTAAYGCACAAAGCATGCCAGGGACAGTAAATGGAGCTTTCACAGAAACAATGAATATTTTTTTTCATGTTGATGRTAAGAAGGGAAAATGGTTACTCAATATAAAATGAAAAACAGAACAGATTTGCAGATAGAAGAACCAGCTGTAGTTCTGAGCAGTTGTAGTATCTGTTTCAATTAAAAGAGGTAAAGCTCTAAAGCACAGAGGGTTTCACTAACCACCAATTAAACAGTTCTGCCAGAGGAAAAAGGAAAATGAGGAATGAAATGTAAAACATCACCCATGCCCTTTGTTACACAGAGACATTAATTTCTTATACAATGAAAGGAGATCTATTTCAGTGCAAAGCCACTGTCCAGCCCATTTGCATTTATTTTGTGGTTTCTTGTGCTAAATACAAAAAGGAATAGATTTCTTACAGGAGGGAAAAAAATGGTATTTCATATCCCCTTTCACAAAGTCTATAATCTTCCTGTACACACCATGGGTACTGCATCTCTTTTTTAACAGTTTACAAATAAAGTAAATTCCTTTTGTTGACCCATTTCCCAAGGAATTTCACACAGAAYTTCGATTTCCTGCACATCAGTTTTTGGCCTGGTCTGTTATTAGCACAGTAACCCTTATTTCACCCCATCAGATCCACAACCAATTGCTTGGAGCCAATACAGAGGTACATTTATATTCCTCTCCTGCCCCATTTCTCGTATTTTTAGTATTTTTTTTATCTCTGTCAATAAGTGCAGGGTTGGCCCCTGAATACTTAGTCTTGTATTTCCCTCTCAGATTAACTGCCAATCAGAGCTAATTGGACCTGGCAAATTTTTCRTTGATGGACACATATCTACTGTGAGACAGAATGAAAGCACTAATTAATTTCAGATAGGTCACTTCTGGCTGTCAAGTTTTTCTCTGAACTCTGGATGTGTCCACATAACATTTCCCTCAAATTAAACTGGTTGGAAGCTATTTATTCTCCAATGTAAAACTGGACAGGATAAAATTACTGTAGTTAAATCTGAACAACACTGACTTTCCATGTGAGGGTGGGTCCAGTTGCCAGATGAGATCTTTTTTTTTTCTGTTCACCTACTCTGGATGTCAGTGCTCATGGGTGAAACCCTCTGATTGCAGGCCCTTTAATTTCTCAGTTCCTCTGCAGGCTGCTGTGGCATTTGAACTGCAAAGCCTTCAAGGCACAAATCAAATGATGTAGTGAGAAGAAAAAAGGCTTTAATTTTTAGTTTGATGGATTCTACCCAAATATTTCTGCCAGTACTGGGGCTTTCAAGGGCCAAACAAAACTATACAATTTAAACACCTCGAACAGTTACTGCAGTTAGGCTTCATACAAGTGAAAGAATGAACATGCCAGACCTTGGAGACCCCATAATACTTTTTAAATMAGTTTAAAATGTAGCCACCATCTTTCAGTGAGAAATTTTAAAAGGTGTTTCAAGAGGAGACCCCTCTAGTTCTGTGAAGCTCTTGCTGTTAGTACATTTTATATGTGTCTCTCCAATGTGAAATTGTTCCTCTCTAGTTAAGTTCTAAATCAGAGGCCATTTAGCTCTTGCTATAGTTTTTATTTCAGTGAAATATTAGTCAGAATTAGGAGAGAAGAGTATTTCAAACCTTCTCAGTCATAAAATCTAASGTATTTTCAGCTTTTTGAACAGGCTTTCAATAAAAGTCATGAAAGAATGCTAGCAAAAAGTAAAATAAAATTAACTGAAATAATACAAAATGAACTGAAATAATAAAAATTCCATCAAATTGTTCTAGCTGATTACTGGGTTTTGTCCTAATATTTTGAAATCTGGAAAATGTWCTATATGCCCAAAAAGGCTTTGTAGGCTCCAATTATTAATTTACTTTTAAAAGTGACAATGCTAGCTGCAACAGAACACCACAAGCACAGTAAAATGCAATACAAATATTATTACTATAGGATAATTTATTGGATGTCATCTCTTTTTCCCTTCAGCCACTTCAGCAAGTAATGTGACTTCTTTTTAGAAGTAAATATGCTTAATATCGGAAGTCTGGCAACCAATATATTCTTAAATACTCTCTAGAATTAAAAAAATCACAAGCTTTTAAGTCAAGTAACAGGCCTGTGAAATCACAATTCAATATAAAACTTGAGATTTCTTTTTTAATTATTTTGAATTTTGAGAATCTATTTTGATTCTAATTTTTTACCTAGTAGAAAAGTGCAAGTCCTTGATTTCCTTTGCAGTGAATTCCACTTTACCATTTTAGCAGTCTGAGTGAGCCCATCATGGTGAGGATGCTGAGACAGTAACCAAGATATTTTCCAGTGGGAAAAAAATACATAGTTGATAAAAAATGGTTGTGTTTGAGTTTTTGTTTGTCTGCTTGTTTGTCGGTTGGTTGTTCAGTTTCAGGGACATTTTTGAGGAGTTGGATTTTTTTGTAAGTGGTGATTTTGTTCCAGTGAAAATAGGGAAATACAAAAGTGATTCACTTCAYTTGTCCTGCCTTCCTTTACTGCTTTATAAGAGTTTCATTCTATTTCATTTTGACTTTTAACATCAAATATATAAAATACATTTGAGGTTCTGAAACTTTCTTCAATTTTCATTCACAGAAACTTAAAGGTGATAATCTGAAAACAAAACACAGCAAAACAGATGTCACTGCAAAATAAGGTTCCACAGGCAAATACACAAAAGCCCTAAAATACAAACATAAGTCTAAGTGTGTCACTTTACACCTTCCCCCAGGGAATACCTCTGGTGCATAATACATTTTCACTCAACACGTAATTAGCTGTTGGAACTCTTTGCACAAAATTAACATGGAATTAAGACCTTGGCTTAATTCCAAAAGGTATTGGGCATTCCTGTGTAAGTATTGACACAGACTATTCAGCAGCAATGCTCCACTAACCCATCCCAGGAGGCAGGTAAATATTATTATTCTTCAAGCTCATGAAAGTCCAAATGTAGAGCAAATGAAAAGGGCTTGCTCAAAGTCAAAWAGGAAACCTCTGGAATAGTGAGGAGYTCTCAAGCCTTGAGAGGGGCAACAAATAAACACAAAGTTTTCTATTACAGTGAATGAGAAACCCTTTTTTARCCTTTGACAGCACTGCCAGTGAGGATGCAGGAACACTGATTACTTGAATCTTCGGAGCACTGATTGCTGTGTGGGAAGTGCTGAGCATGCAGACAGGCAAAAGCTGGGAGAGATGTTTGCACCTGGGCTTTATAACCTCCTGGCCACTCCCTCTCTTCTCCTACAGAACCAGCCTGCCTRCAGTTTCCATCATCCTGAAGTAGCCCACGTTCATGAAACCTCTCCTTGGTAGCCCAGTTAGATGGGCCACCTGTGACCCCAGCCTTGCTTTCAGCTCTGCACTGCACCCATGTCCTTCCTTGCACAGACTCAGGGACACATGGACAGAGCCTCCCCTGAAGGACATCATCACACCAGCACTCAGCACAAGTGTGCAATGGCACAGTGGAACAGCTTGAGATGAGTTCAACCTTCTCTCTTAAAAACAAAACGCTCTTTCTTGACCAATATAAATTAAACTTAGGATGAACCAAAGCAGCAAAGATGCTGAGTCTGGAGAAGAGAGCTGTTGGGCAGCCCAATAATGTCTGCATCATCAAACAACAGGCATATSCCCAAAGAAACACCTGTGCTATCTTCTTGGAGTTGTTTGAAGCTTCAGTGTGGAACTGAAAACTGAGTTATATGCAATTTTGTACTAAAATACTTTTTTTCTGTTCATAAAATCAGAAAAMATTTATTTCAATTTCAATTTGTAAGTCAAAACTAACCTATGGAATCTGCTAAGCTTTATTTGCAGCTGTTTCAGAGATTATTTTTATGTCAAGTTCTCCCTGGTCAGCAGACAATCTATTTGGCCATTTTGCAGTGATTACTAATGAAAGTTCTAATGCCATTGGACATTAGTCAGCATTGCACACTTCAATTGTGAGAGCCACGGAAATTATAGCATCCACATCTCTTTTCAGTTTTCCAGAATAAATGTCCAACATATCCTCAGAAAAAATATGGGAAAAAAAAACCCAACAAAAACTAACAAAACAAACCCTACAAGCAATATAGCCAAATTTACAATTGAAAATCAATCATTATTAAAACTGTTAACAGCATGAAAAATACAGGAAGATTTTCGGCTTCTCTAAGCAAACTGTATGATAAAGGCAACCTATAATTAAAAAGAGTTATTAAGAAATAACCAGCAAAGCTAGTAAATTTTACCTATGCAAACTAGCAATCTAGCAATTATTCTGTTTTTTTCTCTTTTTTTTGTCTACTCAAATCTCAGGGCCTGACAAAAACAATTATAGAAACAGAAGGAGATAGACATGATCACTTGTCTGTAAAGTGAGCTGAATCTAAGTACTCCTATCTGACAAATAAAATTGGATTTTTATTCCTGTATTAGTAGGTATTATTCCAACAAGCTCACCCCTCCCTGAGTCCTATTTCCCATCTGCACTCACCTACAACCCCGCTCAGACTGTAATTTGCTACTAAACTGCCTTTTYCCTTTCTGTAGCTTATACCAAATCCTTTAAATTTTCTTGATTTCTCGAATATTTTCATTCAAAGATTCAAATGACTAAACTAAACCATCCTACAAAAATATTTTGTTCTTTTACTCATTTTTCTTTTCTTGTTAAAACCTTGCCTTCATGAACAAAATTGTCATTCCTTCTTGCTGCAGTCTTTTACATCRTGAYTGCAGTAACAACAYAACAAACTCATAAAATGCATTYCAATAAAAAAGTTAGCTCACTTWTATAGTATTTTTAATTTAAATCTAATTAAAGAGCAAAGAAAATGAGAGTTTATATGAAAAATATTTCATGAGACAGAATAAGGAAAGTCAGAGAAAACGGTACATATAACATCCTCTATTAGTTTCTTTTACTGAGGCTAAACAGACCAAACTGTCTCATCTCTGCCTGCATGTAATGTGCTTATGATTAACTTTACATTACCTTCTGGTTCATTTTGTTTAATTTGTATTCATAGCAGCCATARATAAATGTGTGTGCATGTGTGAATACATATAAATATTTTATTTTTATATACCTATACAAACACACACACACACACATACAGATACATATATACAAGTTTTATTTCCAGGAATAACAGGATACTCCAACATCAAAACCCAAAGGGCATTATGGAACTGCARCCTATGGAACATGCCATTACTACAGGCTCACGTGTGGAAACAATATTCAAATTTTCAAAGTCTTCTACTTCAGGACAGGCAACACTGGAAGTCCTGAAAGAGCCAGGTTGAAACCTCACCCGCAGTAAGAGACAGCACAGCTATGTCCCACAAAATGGGAAGAAAACTGGAAATGAACCACTCTTTGGTCCTATTTTTTTAAGCCCCACCATTAAGGGAGAAGTTATGCCATTGCTTTTCATGAAATGGCTTTCTTTTTTTTTTTGCATCTGGTTACTCATTCTCTGCAGCAAAGGTGGGAAGTGCAAGATCAGTGATCTCCCTTATCCTGTACTTTTGTCAGAGCTGGATGGAGCAGCAAGGTGGGCAAGCAACACACAGCAAGGTGACAGAAACTTTGCTATTGCTATCCCCTCATCTCACGGGAAACACCCCACATCAAGAGAAACTTAGCTGTGGCAYAACTTTCCTCTCTGCACTGTATTCCCATTGCATAATCCTGCTGCTGTTGTGGGAGGTAACTGTCAAGAAGCCACCACAGACATTCACAATCAGCACCGACCTGAGAAAAATACTCAGGGATGGTTTTACACCCATTTATTCACTGAGGATGGGTGAGTAAGGACTAATGAAGACAAAAGGAAAACAAAAGTGGCCCAAAATGAGACTGGCTTCCATGTCACAATGGAATACAGCATTTCCATGGTTCAAAAATTATTTTGTGTCACTACATTTGGTGTCTCTCCTCTTCAGCTACAACTGAGAAAATATGCAACTGAACTAGAGAACATGGTGGGTTCCCAGCAAGGCTTGGCATTGCACATCAGAACGCTCTGGCACCGAGCCRACAGCAGACTATGTTTAACAACTAATGATATGCATTACCACAGCCCTGACACTAAAAACACACATCTAGTGACAGCCATCCTGGTGCCATTTAAACCCATCTACGTCTTGGGATGGTTTCCATCCATGCTGGCAGACACACTGTAATGAATAAGGAGGCTGCACTTTGCAGATAAATAAAAGCAAAATGTGGGATGTACCTAGATGGATTTGACAGATTGTAGGAATAATTTAAAAACATGAGTGTAACRCAGAAATGTTGGCATTATCTGTAATGAGGACAAGAATTCATGAATTATATACTATTGCCAGACCAGAAAAACAGGAGTAAGTACCAGAGATGTTCAAGTCCTTCCATTTCCACAACAGTAAAATAACAAAGCCCTCTTGCTTCATATTCAGTGTCTTTTCGTTTGTAAACCCCAAAGCTTCCTGTTGGAAAAAAAWTTATTCTAAGAATAAAACACAGGGCAAAGAAGCAGCTGGTTTTGTCTCACATGGAAAACCAGCACATAACTAGGAGAAAATATGGCAAAAGATGTTGTAGGCCATATCCCAATCTCTGAAAGAGCAATGCAATCCATGCTGGGGCTGTCCCTGAGGACTCCAGGGATTGCATCCCATTAAGCAGCACTATGCAACCTTCCTAATATCCACTACTTGTCATGCACTTGTTAAAGGCACAGCTCTGGCACAAAGCCTGGAAAGGATGAACTAGCTCATAAAAAAAAGCTAGAAAGCCTTTTCTACATTTATAAATTTATTACTTTGCTTACAAGCAGGAGTGACATTATTTAAAGGCTTGCTAGGCTGGATAGGATACTTTACCCAACTCAGTACCAAAACCAGAAGAGTACTAGAATAAAGACAATAAATATTCTAAATAGATATGAATTTTTGTTAAAAAAAAAAAAAAAAAAAAAAAACCACAAAAAAACAAAAAAAACACCCAAAACACCTTTAACAGCCTTCCCCAAATTATCAACAAATTCTTAAAATAGCCTATTGGTTTTCCTTGTAAGTTTTTTCCTTTCTTTTTTTCCTTGTATCTTTGCTTCTGTAACAACTTCTTTTCATCTTTTTTCACATTTAAACTAGATAAARGGACTACATTATTTTTTTACTAGCTTTTTCTAGAAAAAGGTACCATACAGTATGCCATTTCAAGAACATAAATGTATAGTTTTGGGAAAAAAAGAAAAAACTATCAAAAAAGGTGCAAAACTTGTAACGTACTGGGCCTACTTGTACCATGGCCCAGTATCTTTACAAACAGAAATACACTATTATATTTACACAACATTAATATATTAAATGGATATTAATGACCCCAGAAGATGACCGTGGTCTGAGCTGTGCTAGCCAAATAACATGTAAATAGAAGAGGCTCTGTTTAGTTTATTTAGTTTTGTATTTTAAAGTAGTTATTTACAGAGCCTTGGTTCAGTGGTACACCTTGTGCAGGTATGTGGCTGTCAAAAGGTTCYTCAACTCTTTTTGAAAATCAAATTCCTTTAATGCTGTTGCCTGTGAGACACCCAAAGATCATGAAGACTCCAAAGCACAAGCCTTTCTTAGAAATGTTGATTAGCTGCAAATAGTAACAGCTTGTGAATGCTATGGGAACATCTCACTGATGAAAATGAGCACTGCACCACCTGAGCAGGAAGTGACCTCTTAGTTCACTGTGGCAATTATTCATTACTATAGACTAAAACATTAATTACCATGGGAGCATTCACTGTAAATCATTACAAACCATGAACATGCTAGAAAAGACCATCAGAAATTATATCACTTGTTCATCCTAATCTTGAATTTAAACAATTTAATGTGATTATGTATCTCTATTCTTATTGTACAAAATACTACTACCTCTCTGCTAGCATGGGCTTAAAGCCCCGTGCTGGGGTTTCTTCTGTACATTCACACATTTCTGCCAGTATTGTGACAGAAGGACGTTTGAAATGGGTGTTAGAGGTTTAGAGCTTGTATCAATCATGGCTAAACCAGGAATTTAAAAACTGGTTAAAGAAACAGGAGTGGTTCTGTACCTTCTGGCCAGCCGACACATGCATATGGATCCATGCACATTCAAAGAGGAATGGAGGGAGACTGAACTACAAGCATTGAAGCAAGGTACTCATTGAATTACATCCTTTCTAGATGAGATCATGTATGCTCCATTTTCATGCTGACTCTAAACACCAAAGCAGCAGGTGGACTTTTTTTCCATAAGGGATGGACTGCAATTACTTGCCAGCATGACCTAACTTATTTGCACAATTTGGGCAAGAGAGAGAACCTCTTGGAAAGGACCTCAGCTCTTCCCTATGCCCCTTTACTGTTGTTGTTGTTGTTGTTAACCTTCCCTCAACAGGCTCAGAGTATGAAAATGCACAAAAAATTTAAACAACAGCAAAAAAATGTATGGAAAGCTCTTTACTCCAGAAATTAGGAGAATAAGTTTATTCTTACTCCCTTTTCATCCTTTCACCACATCCCAAATCCAGCAAAGCTATGACTAAGGCCACAATTCCCTCTAATAGTAGGTATAGGAACCTCTTAGCTTCACTGATTTAAATGACCTGAACTCACCAGCAACTATGGCAAAAACCCCATAATTCCTGGCACATTAAAGCTTTGGAAGGACTAACAGCAAGAGACAAATTGCACCCAGAAACAAGCAAGAAGCCAGCACTAAACAGACTATTTCAATGGCATCAATGTGTATTTCTCAGAACAGCTTTGGATAAGTAATTTTTATAAAGACAAAAATAGGAGAGCAGTTAAAAGTTTCAACTTGGTTTGCCTTGAATCRCATTTATTAGAGGGATAGATCATATCTACTCAGATAAGATTATTATTACAGCAGGAAATAAATAAAGGCCTCCTGTGTTATTTTTAGACATATTCCTCATAGCATTAGTAGAATACTGTATGTCTTACTGCGACTCAGTGAGCTCCCACTGATTTTAAATTTCATTAAGCTCACAAACTCCTCTGGTTGGCAGAGAAATTACATTTTCTGGTTCCCAAAGCTGCATAATGACTCATGACCTATCCCTTCCCTTTGTCACCTCATAATACCCTTCTCTTGGGTAATCTGCCCCATATTTTCAATATTTCYTAACACTCAGATGGATATTTACACACACAAAAGTAATATTGCAGAGCATTCCATTTTTTGGTACAGAACTAGGAATGCTTTATATAGGCTTCCCTGCAGCCACTATGAGTGAAAGCAGCAGAGGAAAAGGCAGTTTCATATCATATGTCTCCTGTCTTTGATTAATCTGCAAGCCACCCATTTTAATGAGTCCTCATAAATAATTCAATTTCTAATTATGCTATAAGCCCCCTAACCTGGAGAGGAAAAAAGAAAGGTAAAAATGTAAGGAAAAGGGAGGGGGAAAGTGTGCATGTTGGATCAAACAATGCCTGCAGCAACTGAGCTACTCTTACTTATTCTGGCCCTACAAAACACTCCTCCTGCCTAAACTTGGAAGTGATTCTCTCATAAAAATGACAGGATTACATAAAAGGTTGGGAGCTTAAGACAATACTTCTGGAATCTGTTTCTTCCCCTTACTTTCCCTGTTCCACAAGGTACACATGCTCCTACTCTGGGTGAATTGATCATGCTGACCCCTCCTATGCTGGCAGGACCAGCCCCCTGCCCTTGCACACTGCCCTGACCACACTGGAAGAGAGTAAACCAGCCACAGAAGAACTTCTACTCTTGATTCTTGTTCCTTATTTCTCCTCTTTGAACTCTTTGTTAGGGACTAGGAAATCCAAAATTGGCTACTCTGTTTTGCCCTAAAACGCATTGCTGGAACTGCCTCTCTGTCCTCCTCCAGGAAATATTCATCTTCCCCTAGGCACAGATTGGCCAGGGCTTTGGGAGGAAACCATTAGCAGCACATGAATGACACCTGCCTTCTCCTCACAGAGAAGCTCCGAAGTTCCTTTTGCACCCCAGTCTCACTTTTTCACTGCAGAAAACATTGCTGCTAAAATCCTTTCCTTGCTTCAATCAAAATTCATTTGACATACAAAAAGCTGGTCAAGATACAACTGACAGCACACAGACAGCTGAATGATCTCCTCCTACCTACAACTATTTTTTAATTGCAAGGAGGTCTCAATACACAGCAGAGCATCTGCTCATTAGCACTATAGCACTATTTCTCCTACTGACACTTCCTACCCCTCCTCCTCTCCCATCTTTAACAACCATTCCTAAAACACATGCAAATTGCAAAACTCTCTGTGACCTGTGGGGTTGGATTTATATTGTGCATATCAATGCATTTTTCTAAAACTTCCTTAAAAAATAACGAGCAATCCAAACTCACTGTGGCTTTTGTCCAAAATCAACAAGATTTACTTTGAATGGCAGCTCTTTGGTTTGCCTGGGTTCCTTCCTGRAACAGTATTTCACCTTGCTACCATACACAGGGCTTGTAGACTTCCACAGTTCTAATTTTAGAATTCAGGTTAGAGAATTCAGCCAACACTGTTACACAGGCCAAAGCTCACTGTGYCAAAGCTGCTGTAAAGGTAGAAGATAATAAGTTGCTTCAATTTTATTAATTATTTAGTAATCAGAAAGTCATGGGAATGGCCTGTAKTACAGAGGGCAGTGCATTTTATTAGGAAACACAGGTTTTGAGTTCTCCAGTTTGTTTTACATCCARATACTGTAGTAGTAAATAAAAGCCAGAAGAATATACAGGCTAGTCATYTTTAGTTTAGCTGAATCTTGTGATACATATTGCCAATCATCATAGGAATTAAAGCTGCAGCTAWGCTGCTGACAAGGAACACTTACAAATGTTTTGGGCCATGAACCAACCTGTCCTGGAGCCAGATCTACACCTCTGTTGCCATTTCATCATCTGCAGACTCCAGGAAAGGAACAAGATCCAACTGGCCAGGAGTGTCACATCATGCAGCCATGCCCAGGCAGGGTGTGTGCCAKGGGACAGTGTTAAATGCACTAATCTTCAACAAATCTTTGTAAAGTAAGACAGAAAGGTATTTACTCTTCAGAGAACAATTAATGCGAAATTAAAATTTCTAGACACACTTGACCTGGCTTGTCCCAGAAACATCTTTAATACTAGAAAGTCAGCCTGAGCTCAACCTTTACATCACATCTCCCAAGGATTTATGTGCAAGCAACAAGATTCTGCTGCATCCCATGGCATGAATGAGAAGGTGAGAAGCCAGACAAAGTAACTCAGTGCATGGGAGTTACATGTGCACCATACAGGTTGTCCCAGCACCTCACCTGTGAACACTTCTGAAAATAAAGAATGTGAAAGAGAGGATATGTTCTAAGACTTTATTTGCCTACACATCCTGCACAGCTATGATCAATCAGAGAGAAGATATTATGATGAGTTATCTAACTCCAGTTCTAAGATATTAGCTATCTTGCCTGAACCTATCCACATTTCCTCTACAAAAACACCTGGGAATACCTACCTCTCTTCTGAACAGGGAAGTAATGTGACTAATTTAGAGACACACTGCTTAGACAATCCTGAAAATAGCTGGATTGAAACCACACCAAAAAAACTTTGCAGCAAAGCAAAATCTTCAACCATCATTCATTCCCTGTGTCTCAGATTAAAGCTCTAAATATGGGGCTGTTGTTCCATTTTCTCACACAGGTCCCCATCCAACACAAGTTCCTGTATAAACACAGGCTTCCATTTTTTATATGTTATTAYAGTTTCACATAGAATTTGTTGGGACTGCTCATAAGCATAAAATTAGCATTAATTTTATAGCACAYTTGGTTCTTTTCAAGTCCAGGACCCAAATGAAAGCCAACAGAAAGGAAAAAGCTGTAAAATTTTTAAAATAAATATTTATTTTAAAAATTGCATAGACTACGTTAAAGCCATGGCTATAAATATCATGTGTGTCAGATGGTTTATCCTYGGCTAGGTTTTTCACAGAGGCACATACTCTGCTCTATTATTGAAGAATTAACTAAAAACTAGAGCATTCCCACAAGCTCAATTAGTGTTTTGCATGTTGTGCCCCAAACCAATGAACATGTGTAATTCCAAGTTTGCACAAACCTCATGTTGTTTTAAGAGTTGGAAAAACCCTCCCCTTACAAAAAMACCACACCTTCTTAATTCTAAATTTCAGACAGAACTGCATGCCACCASAGGCAGCTCACTTTTCTTGTATTGTTCTTCCACTGCATGGTAGCTTCTACCCAAGATTGCTCTTATTGCTAACAGAAAGATCTGTTCTGAAAAGCAAAGGAGCTAGAATGTTCTGCATAAACTTCAAATCTTCAATCCCTCCATTTATTTTGATTAAGAAAAAAAAACACAAAAAAAACCAAAAAACCAACAGACACATACAGAAAAAAAATCCACCAAAATAAAAAAAAAAACAAAAAACCCTGAAACCAAACCAAAAAAACCAAACAAAACAACAAAAACACTGACAAAACTTATCAAAAAATCTTCAGGGGGGATAATAGATGCTTTTTAATCTGCATTTGTAGATTTGACTTGACACAATAATTGTTTTTTCCCAAAAAATGCCAGCAAATAAACATTGTGTTTTTGTGAGCTGTCACACTGAGTCAGTTCTGAAAGTTACAGGCTTTAAGCCTTTATTACTGTAAAGGTAAATATAAACTTTGCACTCTGGAAGAGCTTGCTACAAAGTTGAGTGGCTAAACCAGAATATAAATACCAGGTGGCTGGGAGATCATGTTCTTGAAAAAGTTCCCCTCATCTCATTGTTAAAATATGWGAACACCCAAGACTGTTGTACAAGCCATGTATCTGAGTATGGTGAACTCCATGTGTGTCCTCCTTTGTGTTTGTGAACTTTCCCAGCAAGCTTCGGATCCAGCATTTGAATTTTTGATTTTCCGCACGGGTCGGGTTTACCCAGGGCTGAAGTCTCACCATCTATTCAGAAAATATCAGCTTTAAATGGCAAAARCTTTTCATTTTTAACTTTTCAGATGGTGAGGGAGAGTGCAGCAYCCTGGAGGCATGTATCTAAATGGAGTCCTCTCTCTCCCCAAAAAAGTCATGTTTACATGAAACCAAAATCTGTAAAGACAKATCCAGAGCTTGTTTACACAGACACAGAATGGAAGCTTGACTCCAGGGTACTTTTAAAGTGGATATGTTACATTATGCYTAACATCCATCCAGAGAGAATTAAAGTAGGCATGGTTAACATGGCTTTTTGATTTTTTTATTATTTGATTTATTTATTACTTTGTGAGCCTTTCAAGGCAATTACATCTGTACAATATAAGCCTGGGTAAGARTATATTCCTCCTGCTAGTGAGAACACGCTGATTCCTGGTGATAACCTCCTCAGCCTCCCTGGATTTACCCACCACAGAACGACACTGAAAACCACAGCAAGCCAAGAAATCACCTGCCAAAAACCCACTTGGCTACTGCTACCCCTCATCAAGGATTTGAAACAGGTAAAAGGCAAAAATGTAACTCAGCTTGCATCTCACAGTAATGCAAACATTTTAAAAGATATCAGTATTTACCTTGAATGYTTGCCACAAAAATATAATTGAGGGTTTTGCTAATAGACACATTGAAAAAATGGAAGGAAGATAAAATACATCAAAATCAGAGAAAAAAGGCAGAATTAAGCAGATGATTTTAAATTGTTCTGAATTTTTAATGTAAAATATGCAAAATGTAAAACAAAAGCATTTAAACAAGAACACTCTTTAAAGGGTTATTCGCATTTCCTGGCCCTCCTGAAATGATAACTGCCCCAGAAGCAGGGAGAAACACAGCCACAACACAAAGATCAGACATTTCAGTCCTCATTCAACACTGAATATTACATGTAGAGTGGCCAGATGATTATGAAGGCAAAACATACTACAGTGTGTACAGGTTAATGTAAGGAGGGAGTTTTGTGGCAGGAGCAGAGCTGGTTCTGAGTTACGAGCCCCAGAGGTGGGGCTTGTACCAGAGCTGATGTCCTTGYAGGACTCACACTTCAGAGGGATTTGGCCCCTGCAAACCCTGTTCACAGGTTAGTGGCTGTGAATTCTGGAAAGTTCCAGCACAGGTTGTCAGAGGGGTCTGTGYTGACACAGGGTTGGCTGCTGTTAACTGGTGCATCAACTCTGGTTTTAGATGAACATGCAAACTGAAGAAAAAGGTRAAAAAGTATGTGTACTCACTAAATTATTATTATTTAGTGGAAAGAAAATAATTATTTACAACTTTTCATGTGCCTAAGCCAAAACAATATACTTGGAATTGTAAACACATCTTCTAAAACAAGCAAATAAATTAATGACTTCATCTGAAATCCACRACCACATTCCCCATCTGGGCAAATCCTGTGCCATCAGTCAGAGCCCCATCTGACAAGTTCACCAGACATTWATAAGAAAAATAAGTCTCCTTTTCCTCCATTATCTCACTGGTGTCTGAACAGCTCAGACTCCAACAAGAAGAGYTGAGTAAAACAAGTGCACGGCTGCCTGCCTTCGCCTGCTAGGACAGCCTTCACATATTCTGACATTTCAGATCCCACACAGTGACCAGAGCCTCATAAAACTGTCTCCTGCTTTCTGCTCTCACCCATCTTCCCAGGGCAGCACAGTCTCTTGCCTCACAACAGCAATCTGGGGACATTAATCCCCCAGCAAATGAATCCTTCCACTGCTGTCTCTGGCATCAGGAGCGGCTCCAGCGCTGGCCGCGGCGCTGAGCAGGGCACAGTCCTGACACACAGAGCACTGTCCTTGCCATGTGCTTCACTGGAAGAGGATGAACTGGAAAGATCTGCATGAACAAATCCCTGAGTTCACCTACAAGGTCTAGGGTCTCTGTGTATTTTAGAAAAAGAATGCAGCTTTTRCATATATCCACCATTCCTTCTCTCCTCCTCTATGACTTCAGCAGTAGATTGCTTTATTGCTTGCAAGATCTTATTCTCATGAACTCATATAGTCCCCATTCACTGGGAAGGACAAATATACATATTCTGAAGAAAATACAGACCACAAACAAATAAAAAAGTGCCAAATTCGAAAATTATTTCACTAGAACTACTTCCTGTAAAATAGCTGTAGTAATTAAATTTGAATTATATGTAAAAATGAATTCCTTTATTTCTTTATTTCTCATTCACTTTAATTCAGTTCCAGAAGCTGTAGCTTGAGGCTCATGTTTATTCTTTCTGCATAATTCTGCAGCATAGCCTGCAGCTGTGACATATTCCACAGGATACTCTTGGCCTCTGGCTCTGAACTTCATTTGAAAAATGTTAAGGGAAACCCTAAAGCTTCTGCTATGAGCTGGGCTGGGACCATGCCATCATAAAGGTCTGATTTAGACTAAAAACTAGTGAGTTTTGCCTTTTCAGAGTGAAATCAAATGTAAAATTTACTCTTTGCTGTTTCWCAGCAATGAAAAATTCAGTTCTGTACTGAAACAAGAAGGACCATTTAGGCTAAATTTAGGCTGAATTTACGAAGTAGAGTCTGGAAGATGCTATACTTTTCATCTTGAAAACTGTAATTGCTCCTTCTGCAGCATGGCTAGCTGTCATAAACCATGGACAGAAAGGCTTTTGAGTAAAATGCAAAATAAAAGCTTCTGTTAACTTAATATTTAATGATCTCATTCATTAGTAACTTCTTGCAAAGCTGAAATAAAAGCAATTGTATTTTGTGATTAAGTTCCAAGCTACACAGTCACAGCAACACCTTGGGAATGAACACAAGGTATTTCCTTACCTTTGCAATTCAAAACTGGGTTTGCATTCCTACATGGAACAAAATGCTTTATCAATAATTCAAGTAACAAAGTCTGCTGGGTTTTAGCTTACAACTGGAAGAGTAAACAAGCACTGAAGCTYAGCAAAATTGATTGACACTGCATTAGCAAAAGGATACCATTCTATTGTATTACTGTGGCTTTATTTAAAGTGTGAGAAATTATCTCCTGCAATGAGGTCCTAGAAATACAGTGGTTCCAAAGAATACAGCTCACCTTCTCAGCAGAAGGTTGTCAGATCACAAGTCTGTGAGATCATAAACCACAATGACAAAGGAATAACTCTCTTCCAATCAAACCCTTCATGAGAGAGACACAAAAAAATCACAGAATTATATCTAACATGTTCTCCAGAATGAGCAGCCTTGCATAGCAGCAGAATCCCTTTACACCTGAGGAATGTGGTGTGATGAACGACTCAGCTTTGTGAAAAGACTTAAAAGGCATTAAACACTTCACAACACATTTATCCCAGAAAAAAAGTCAAAGACTGAAAGTTTCATTAATTGCAAGGAAAAAAAATGGACTATGAACAAGAAAAGTACATTCTTGATGAATRCACAGGAGAGAGATTTTGGAAGCTTAATAACTTAAACCAAAAGTGGAGAATCATTTGGATGCAGGCATGAAAAATTAATAGTAGTCTAGTCTGCTTTTCCAGAGACAAGGAAAGAAGACAGAGTCCTTTTCTTACAAAGGTTGCTACTTGACTCAGTGATATAACCAAAAGCTATAAATTAGTGATCATGAATGAAGAAGGCCAAATAATCCATGATGAATTATCTGTGAATTCCAACRTATCTATTGAAACCTAAGGCAAGCTTCTTTGAGGATTTTTATGTACTTTACTATTCTGTCAAAAAACAATTGATACTGAGCAAGATTTTTACAATGCTTTGGGCTAATAACAGCTTGATCTGCTGTGGAAATGAAGCCTATGCGACCTTGAAAAATGTCTCTAGAACAACAACAACAACAACAAAAACAGAAGAAAGAAAAAAAAAAAAACCAAAAAAAAAAAAACCACCCAAAACCTTGTAGTTACAAGCTCCTTGGAGGAAAAAAAAAATATTGTTCAAACTTTGCTCTTCTTAAAAAAATTGTTCAATCTTCCACCTATAGGTGGAAAGACAAGATTTGGGACTCCGCTTTCTGTCTCTCACAACTCTGTGTCTCTTCAAAACTTCTTTGTATTTCCCTTCTCCATGGGAATTTTGMACTTTTTCCTTCCTAAAATCACAAAAGTAGTGTGAAGTTGTATTGCTGGGCAGCAAAGAGAGGGGCTGCCATGCTGAAAGGCAAGAATTAAGCTTKCCATCTAACTGATGGCTGCTAACAAGCAGAGCACGTTAAGTGGCTCATAGTGAGCCCAGTGTTGTTCAATACCCTCACAGACAGACTGGATGAGGAGTCAGAGAACATCCTCAGCAAATCCAAAGGTGACACTAAACTTGGCAGAATGGCTGACATGCTGAATGACAGAGCTTCCAACCGAAGAAACTTGAGAAGTGAATCAAAAGAAACAAAAGGGAGAAGGTCAAAGGTCTGCACCTAAAATGGGATGACACCACACAGCAGCACCAGGTGGGAAGCTACTGGCTACGAGCACCCTGCAGGAAAGGACTTGGGGCAGAGGACACACCAAAAACACACCAACACTTGTCTCTCACTGCATGGAAAGCAGCCTGGCTGTCAACTACACCAGGAGCAATGTGCACAGTAGATTTAAGGAATCCTTTATTCTCCTCTGCTCAGCAAAGGTGAGGCAGCATCTGGAATACTGTGTCCACACACACACTTCCCAGTGCAATAGGGATGTCATTTCTAATTAAAAAGTGTTCAAAAGAAGGCTACCAGGATGGTCAGAGGCCCAGAGCACATGGCCTAGAAGGAAAGAGTGAGGTTTTCAGTTCAACAAAGGAGAGGCTGAGTGGTCTAGTAAAATCTTACAACCATTTGACATATTGGTAGACAATACAATAGGGGCCAAAAACTGCAGCTCAGTAAATTCAAGACAAACATTAGGGAGGGGAAGGTCATTAGGAGAGTAGTGCAGATCTGAATCTAGCCATTCAAAGAAGCTACTGGATTCTCCATCCTTGGAGGTTTTTGGGACGTGGCTGATCTGTTTGTAATACTGGCAACAGTCCTACTTTGAGCAGGAGCCTGGATTAGATGACTTCCAGAGGTCCCTTCCTCCTGACATTTTTGTGATTTGATAGTCACTCCAACACAGACATGCTGGCATATGGCAGAGATATTYAGTCTATGAATTATTCACCCCCAGGGACAGGAGCCAATGAGGTCTGTATTTCAAAGCAGCATTCAGAGCAATAGGCAGCATTCTCACTCTCGTGCTGCCACGTGGGAGTGGCACAGAGAAAAAAGCAGGACTGAAGGGGCAGCAGTGCCATGGGAGTGCTGATTCAGACTGTGTGAGAACAAAGGATGGAAATCTCTAGGAGAAGAAATAGGGGAACARAAGTCTAGGAAAAAAGGGAAAAGATAAGAAGATAAGCCAGACGGAAGACTTGGAACTGTTGATGGAGGCAGATGGAGGGAAACCTCTGGAGATTCCTTCTGATCATGAGGACTCAGGCTAGGATAAGCAGCATAAAAGAGAAAGGCAGGATTTTCTATGCTGGGAAACAGAAATATAATGAGGAGGCAGGTTAAGGGGAGAGAGAAAAAATAAATAAGGACAAGCAGAGCAAGGTAAGTGCCAATTATATCTGGCAGTAATTAGGCAAAAGACATTCTACCTAAAGTAACACATTTCCCTACAGAGCCCTAAGCAGAGTTCAAGAGTCACAAGTTTCACTAATCTGCTGTGAGCAAGGATTTGTGTGAAGTAAAGTAGCTAACTTGGAGAGTTCTCTGGAAATCTGTGAGTGATTTCCAGAGAACCAAGAGAACTGGTTTAAGAGAGTGCCTGGGAYAAAGAAATAGATTATATGGCAAGACACAGATGGAAGCTGATGCTTAAAGACAGGATTTGTTTGCCCACCTTAAATGCTACTGTGGTCATGATCAATGAATCAATAACTTTTAATAAAGYTCCAAATAAACAAACAAAAAACCCAGAAGAAGCCAACACATAATTACTGTGTCAAAGCAGATATTGAGAAACAATTTTTACATTTTGTTAGTAATATAAATAGACAGAASTGATGCAGAATTAATTAAGAGCTACTGCTGACTGCTAAATTACTTCTTCCTAAACTCCTAAATGATCAGTCAGAATTTCTAAGTAAGTTAATCAAAGGGAAAGAATTTATTTTGACTATTAAAATCATGCCTGTAGGAAAGGCCACAGGATCTAATCTTTCCCACTGAATGCTCTGCATATGAGACAGCCCAATTTAACTCAGCAACAGAGATTTAAGAGTGCATATTTKATCTAAATCTATGTATGGAACTATTTTTTTTTCTTTTTTTAATTCTAAAAGAAGATTGGCTTAATCAACATGGAAAAAGACTGGCATTTTAGGGTGATTTTACTAAATACAATTTTTTTCACTACAGAATCAGGTTTGCAGAAAATATGCATTACTTTTTTCACTAGAGTCTGAAGTCACATAGCTAGCTGACAAACTTAAGCCTCTCAAACTGCTTTTGACAGACAAGATTTATGTACTATTGAGAAATTTACCAAAGAATGTCCCCAAAAGTGCCTCCGCTATTTTCAGGGGCACAGTGCCATGTGCTAATATATTGTGAAGGTCTTTGATAATATGATGTTAGAGACCTTTTTCTCCTTTCCTTCTTTTTCATTCTTCTGCTGTGATGAAATAAACCCTACAGATCTGGCATCTATTTTTCCTTTTGTTGGATTCCTTCAGCCTCATAGGAATTACAGTAGCAGAGCATTGTGTCTGCAACTTTTCAATCATCTTTTCYATCTACCTCCTCTGTCCTTGAGCTGATGTGGCAGTCTGAAGTGCTTCTGAAGGAGCTACACAAGAGGAAAGAGATGCAAAGCCTGAATTAACATCAGATGACCTGTCTGTCATATGTCCAGTGATTTCCAATTAATTTTATTCTTCAATTATGAAATTTTTTTTCCACATCACTTGGAGTAGCTCTTTGGTGCCTATTTATCTTTTTTGACAAGAATTTTAAGCTAGTACCAAATTAAGCAATCTTAAACTTTTTGCTAATTTAAGAACTCATTTAATATTAACATTTCAGCCCCAAACAACAATTAGTGCATACAATCACATCTTTATGCCAACGCTTTGAAAACCTGAGATGAGCATCTTGCAAAACAGCTGCTCTTGGGAGGTGCAGMATGCATCCAGATGAGAGTCAGGACCATATATTTATTCCCTGTTGTTTTGGCTCCAACCAAAACACCAACCTACAGTAATAGATCCTAATGCTTGAGCATTATGTATGAATTCAGCCAAAAATATTCTAATATCATTAGATTCAATGGTCAAGTTGAGGTAGCATTAGATATGGATCTGCAATGGCATTGATTCTTTACTGAATACAAATATTYCATTTCAAACCAATTAGCCCTGTCTGGCTCTAAATGCTGCCTCTTCTCTCCTCTCCTCTTGTCTTATGCACTTCTGTCGTTTCAGTTGACCTGACATTTTGTCAGCTGAAAAACCTTACTAAGTAATTCATAAGAAGATGAGGGTAGAGATTGTTCTTATTGCCTAGCCTTCTGCTCCTGACACATACTCCCATATAGTTGTCCATAATGAATATTTTTATCACACTTCCTTCAAAATAAGCATTAGCAAGATAGGTAACATCACAAAAAAACCAAGAGAAGCCAAGGTTTCTGTAGCACTAACACAGATACACAGCACAAAGGCCTTTGCAACTATCATTAGATTCCCCTTTCTTGTGCCTTCCCACTTTTGGTACAAAAGAACCAGCAGCAACACATTATTATATCTCTGGATTTGCTCAAATGGAGGTTGGCAAGACAGGGAASTTTTATTTTCTTGTGTTCAGACTGTAAATAGAACATCTGTCTTCCACACACAAAACCCACCAATGCTCCCAGCCTGAACAGAGTATCTGAAAATTGACAACTTGTCCAACTAATAACTGATTTTGCTGCCATCTCATGTACTCTCACAGAGGGAACTTCTTGTCTGTCTCTCGAGAACTGAGAGGTCCTTTGCCAGGTTCATACCAGAAATGACCAACTAGCCTGGCAGTGATTCTTTTGATTTCATTTCTCAGGTTGGTTTTGGTTTTTTGTTTTTTTTCCTGCCCTTCCTGCATTGTAACAGATTCTTTGAAAAAGAAAAGCTAGTCACTGGTTCTCAAATTCTCTGTTTGTGTACTCGTAATTTCTGTACTGATTCATTCCTCTTCCATATTAAAGTCATGTATGCTTTCTGAAAGCAAACATAGCTGGTAAATTATTGATATATCATAATCTGCAGACAAATGATCCATCTGAAAGAGAATTTTACAGAATGAAAGCTGTGCATTTGCAGCTTGACAATTTTTCTACCTCTCTGCAATTTGTGGCAACAAAAGATTTGCAACACTGTTCTGTATCCCCTACTCAGGAAATTGTAATAAATACTGAAAACATAAAATGAAATTTACTCTTAAACTAAAAAATAGARTATTTGCAGCTTTTTTTGACTTAAGAATCCAATTCCTAATGTGAWRATGATAAATACAAGAAGACTTTCACGCAGCTTTGAAAGTATTAAGTCCTCTGCACATGGGCTTTAATATCCCCTGCAATTAATGAGTCAAGTCCAGAAAGTTCCACTAATTTCATTTGAACTTATCCTGATACTCATCAGYAGAAGATTTGGCTCAGTAACCGTATCCCTGCAGTGTGATCACAGGAACAGTAACAAATCAGGCTTTAACAAAGCCATACACTCAGACACAAGCACTGCACACTGTTCTAGCCACCAAGCAGACAGCTCTCAATGGCAAGGCCAATTAAGCAGCAGTGTAAACCTTACCACGTTAATTAAACAGGAGAATTTACAAAGGACCTMCAGCAAGAGACTGGTATCTCTCAGAGCAGCTTTCTGAAAGAGCAGAGGAGAATGYAACACTTTTGGATACTTCCCAGAATATCTCCCAGCCAACAAATCCCCTCTCATCAGAGTTTTTAGGAATGAAAAGAACCCCCCCAAATGAGGAGCTGGTACAGGCTGCCTGTTGTTCAGCATTTCCTTTTCAGTCCTGCAGCTCCCTGGAAAGGCTCACACAGCCAGWCACATAAGGTAAAGCTGCAGATCCCACACCAGGTCCCTAACCAGATCCATCATTCCYACACAGAGCTGTATCATTATCCCAGGAAGGGGCCCTTGTGCAGAGAATGCCACAGCCTCTGGGTGTTTTTTGTGCTCTCTCCAGTSAGACAAGTACCATCCAGCAGGGTTTAACTCTGCCATTTTCGTTGAGAACCTGTAATTATCTTCCAAAGGCGGCACTTCAGTCTGTTTAACTGATGAAAGGACAAAAACTCTCAMTGGCACAAAGTGACAAGTCACAGACAGCAAGGGGAGTATCTCATCAGGGCTGACTCACATTAAGACACAGCATTTGATGATGTTTGCTCAGGACTGAATTTAATGCTCTTCCGTGACTCTGGCTCTGTTCGTGTATTTCACTTATTTAATCAGTTCTACACTACTCAATTTTTAATATACAGCTGGACAATAAATGGACATTAAAAATGTCCAAGACTATTTTCTCATAATGCTCTAGGAACCTTTATTGCTCCAGACCCACTGGACTGCTGTTCTTACCATTACTGCTGATGAAAGGTGAAGTCTATAGGAAATTAATATTTATCAGGATCATCCTTAATAGAAAATTGCAATACAAATTCCAGGAACACACAACAGTACATTCTATGTCTTATGATGGAAAATAAACTGCATTGGGTTTATAGGTCGTTCACTTTGAGAACAAAAGTACTGGTTTAGAGACTATTTAAAAAGATTTACTTCCTGCACCAGAAAATGTTTTGAACCCTACTGCCATACCATGGTACACCATGATGGCATTTTTTAGGGTAGAATAAGAGAACGTAAAGTCAGTGTGGCCAGCATTAAAGGGAGGTGATTCTTCCCCTCCACTCCACTCTGGAGAGACTCCTCCCAGAGTGCTGTGTCCAGCTCTGCAGCTGGACACAGAATAAGAATCATGTAGACCACTTGGAGTGGCTCCAGAGGAGGGCCACGAAAATGATGAAAGGGCTGAAGCACCTCTCCTCTGAGGAAAGGATGAGAGGATTGTGGTTGTTAGCCTGGAGAAGACAAGACTTGGGAGACATCATATTGTGATCTTACAGTACTTAAACATAGAAAAACATAATTAAAGATGGAAGGAATGTTGATAGCAGAACATGTTCCAATAAGACAAAAAGGTAATGGTCTAAAACTAAAAGAGAGATTTAGACTAGATGTCTGAAAGAAAACTTTTACAATGATGGCAGTAAAACAGTAGCACAGGTTGCTCAGACATGGACAGGGCTCTGAGCAACCTGATCTACTTGACGAAAAAAAAACCAAAAACAATAAAACAAAAAAAAACCCCACAACCTGGAATTTCTTCGGATGGCATCTTATCAGACTGCATACAAAGAACCCAACCAGTACAGTGGGTTTAAAATATGAGCACATGCCCAACACAGCACAGTCTAAACAACTCATTCACATTTTTGTCAGAGTTCTTTTGCCAAGACCCCAACTCCAATGCCTCATATTTCACTGTGATAAAGCAATATCCGAATCATTAAAAGGCATTATCAAAGAGATTAGGCAAGTTCCCATAGTCCTAAAATAATAAAACATGACTTTCAGTGCCTGATAATCATCTCTTTCCCCATAAACTCTCATGAGGAGCTTTAGTATGGAAAAACRCTTAGGCTTACCTGCCAGCTCATCTATTGTTACTACAACCTGCCTTCTATGTGGACAAAGGAAAAAAGAAGAAACTAGAGTCASTTCCTAAACTTTTGGGCTGTAGTAGTATCCCATCAATACCTCCCCATCTTCCTGATCTACAGTCCATTAGTAGAGGAAGGAATGGATAAAGGGAGGAGACAAAAAGGGAAGATGATATTCATCTCACCACAGATATACACTTGAGGCAGTCCTGACTTTCTCTATCCCCTCTCTAAGTATCTAAACTGGACCAAATCTATCATGCTCTAGAAAAGGCTGTCTCTCTGTACTGCTTCCAAATTTTGTGTATACAACCAGCTCACAAGTAAACAACTATATAACAAAAAACCAGGATTTCTTCACAAGAAAGTGCCAGCAAATAGTCCTAATCTCCCTAAGAAATGAGGCTCTGCATTGGCATATGCACTTTAAATCCTGGACCACATCAAGAAGAGTCATTCAGTTGACCATAAGGAAAACATTGAAGTACAAATCCCATTAAGTGGTCATTAAAYRRACATTAAAACAGTATATATATAAAMTCCTTGATGGAAYTTCCACTAACAACCTYTGATTGYTTGTGTCTCCAAAATACTGCTAACAGATTTCTGTGTTTCTGTATTTTAAATTTTCTGACAGATTTTTAACTTGAGCTCTGAACTGAACAGGACTTCTTGTTTCCCTGAATTCAGAAATAAAACCAAAAAAAAAAAAAGTGAATGCAAGAAATGAGATGGAGTAATTATATTCCCCTTTAATACATTCTCCCTTGAGGGACCAATACACCCACTCCTATGAAATATCAAATCACAGTAACATTTATCTGTAGGAACTGAAGTCTTATGGCATCAGTCCTTGCTTCAGAAATCAATAAGAAACTATGATGTTTAATATTTTATTGCTTTTTCTAGTAGTGRCTTTCTTGGGTTTGTATGAGTTACGAGCTTTTAGTAAATCACAAAATCCAGATAAGCCAAGAAAGGATTTACAGCACTATTTTGGTCTCTGGTACTACAGCCTTYATCTAAGTTGCACTAGAGAAGACTCTATCAAAGTCCTGCCTAATAGGACTTCCAGAACAAATGAGACTTCCAGTTCTTACCAGTTCTTACCTCTTCAAATATCCTTCCTCTTCAAAATATGTTTACTGAAAGAAAGAGCTTGCTGGGTGTTTGATGTCTGTTGTTAAAGGGATCAAAAACTAATTAGCATGCTAAAGGCTCACTCACTGTTAATGAGATTTACTGTTCCATCAACTAAGTACTGCCATGCCACTTATTCTGCATGGCAGATTAAAGTTTTGGTCTGTATTCAGAATATGCTCATTTAGATTTAGTGTTTAGTCTTATCAAGTTATGGTGAACTAAATAAAAAATCCTTAATCTATAGGATATAAAACTGAGTTTATTCCTCAGTTTCTAACTGAGAAACACCAAAACAGAGAGAATCTACTCTATGCCAACAGCAACCATGTAATTCCCTGATCCATCATCCACCTTTCTCCATGAAGACTACATCCACCAACTCAATCAGTGTGTCATGGGACCCCTGTCTTTCTGGTGTGCAAAGCATTATTCAGGCACCAGTTTGTCAATGCCAGATTTTTCAACTGTTGGCTGATCTGCATTCTCTGACCTGCAGCTTCCAGAAACCCCCTGGTTGCTAATCTGCAGGTAAACCACCAACAACCCTTCCCTATGCCTCACWGAAATCACTTTATAGTCTGTTCTCACCTATCTCAAGCCCATCTCATTAAGGTTTATGCACACAGTTCCAAGTCTGCTTTCTTTCCAAGTTCAAGATCCCAAACCTAATCATAAAATCTTWAAGTCTGCAATCAAAAGTTAATAAAGAATAATTTACTGATCAGTTATAGAAGACAGAATATGAGGATCAAAAGAACTATGAACATGACCAAAATAATCAATTTCTGTGTGTTTTCTTCTTTTTCTTTCATCTTTTTGGATTGATCTTTGTATTTTGAGTTTCATCTTGCTTTTCTTGCACACCAGTGAATTTTTGTTTCTACCCAAATCCACTCACTTCCTTTGTAGTTTCCTCTTTGTTTTCAGTCYATGTTTCTGCCTTCTCTTCTGTTTATTTTCTCTACCTTTCTGGTAGTTTGCAGATCCTTGAGACAAGTTTTGATTATGTTTAATTTGAGATTGATATATATAACAACTGTTATATACAGTTTAATTATATATATATATAATTAAATTATATATATATATATATAATACAGTATAATTATATATATATATATATAGATATATATACAACAACTGTTGTGTAAGAGTCAGGTGTTCTGCCATTCTGCCACAGGATTATCTATTTACTTAACTCCTATGTTAATAAAATAAATTTCTTCTGTGACTTTGAAAGGAAGAGACKACAGGTTGAATTCCTCTCTAGAACAAAAGACCACAGCATGATACTTTTCTGTAAATTCTTTAATTAACATCTTGCTGTTCTTTCAGTTGTCTGAAGGCACTTCATCCTTGTAATGATAATGTTGATCCTTGACTTTCAYGAATAGAAGGTAAACAAATTACCTGAAGGTCTCTGGTGTCGTTGTAAAGGTCTGTTTTATTCCCAGAACCCAGATCTTTGTTTCAATTAAAYTACATTCAAGGTGTTTACTTTTACATAAGATTGCCAAAAATTAACAAAAATTGCTGCAGTGATAACAAGTTTGATTTTTATTATTTTTTATCAATTGGTACTAGGGGCTTTCAGAAACCAAAGACTAATTTACAGGACTGAAAAGTAATGTTCCTCTTTAAGAGCAACTCATTTTATAAGCTCACAAYAGACACAAAAAATAAAATATATATATAAATATAATTCATGTGTGCTTTTAGGGGAACATGCCATTTCTCCTTTCTATTCTCTAAAATAAAGAGAAACATCCAAATGACAATATTAGCTCATGTTCCCCATATCCACTCTGTAAGTTATTTTCAGGAATCTGAAAAACAGAAATGGTGTAGGACAGAAAAACAGTCCTCAGGCTGGATAATATCCAGTTGACTGTTGTCAGASCCACCAGAGTAGAAAAAACCAACCACAACCCCACTCCAAAACAGAAGGGAAAAAGAAAGAAATGCATAGAGAAAAACAAYGAGGGGACATACTGGCTAGAAATACTTGCTGTGCTCTGGTTTTGAACATGGAGATCAATCCTACCTCCCCTCCCTTCAAACAAGRATGGCATGATGTCCCTTAGGCTAATTTGGGGGAATCTGACCAACCTACAGGAGACACAGCACAGCACATCCAGCTCACAGGGCAGCACAGGGASATCCAGGGACAGCCTGGCTGACTGGGAGGGAGAAGGGCAAAAACATCAAAATGTCAACCAATTTACAACTCATTTACAACTAATTTGCTACTTRCTAAGCCTATCCTTTGCACAGGTTTTTTGTCTTTTGCACTAAAATACCACCTTCATGTGAGGACACCAACAATCAGCATGGATCCACATTTCAACTTCCAGAACATGGTCTCAAGAGCAAGTCCCCAGGGTCAGACATGCACATCAATTAGTGTATGGCTGTGCAGCCTTCTCTGATTTCCTGCATCCCTGCCATAGCTACATGGTTCACTTAAAGAGACCAGTTTGCTATTACTAAGTTCCTATAAAGCAGGCAGATCCAGACTGTTTTGTTTGTTGGGGTTTTTTTTTGCTTTTGTTTCTGGGGTGGTTTTTTTTGTTGTTGTTGTTCAATAGGAAGGAGTTGTTTCTGTGTTTGCCCCATGGAAGTTTCCATCCATTCCAGTTCAAACAGCTGAATCCCTGCTGAACACTCCTTGTTTGTGTTTCTGTGTGCATCTGCTGCCRTTTCAGACCAGAACATCTGTGCAAGATGCTTCCCTGCACCATGCACATTGTGGATTGGATGCTTCAGGAAGGACTGAAAATCAAAATCCTCATCAGGAGGTAACCCTGCCTCTCAAATAGTAACTTATGTCACAGATAGTTCCAGTAGCTTACAATATATCCAATGGCTCCATGCACTTAACTAACATGGAATTGCAAATTGCAGCAAACCCTTACTATTTTTGAAATGGGGATAAGCTCTCCTTCTTTTGTGACCACAGCTTCTCACTGCAAAGYGACTTGGGTCAGATTTTCAAGATTTTTGATTCTGAAGACTAACATCTGATGGTATACACAAGTTTGGATGCCATCCTCCRAGTGGAAAGGAGGTCACTCCAGGCCAAATTATCTTCAGTGCTTTAAAAATCCCATATGTAACTGCTTGCATACGTGACTGCTTCATCTTGGGARAAGGTTTTTGGACCTTCTTTTTAGCTTCTGCAGGTGAACTCTCTTCCATGAAAATTTTTTGAAAACAGTGTGTAGGGGATTGCCAAATAAAATCCGTTTTACCTGATCTACTGGAATGTGTTCCTGCCCATGGCAGGAGTTTTAGAACTAGATGTTCTTAAAAGTCCCTTCCAACCCAAACCATTCCATGGCATTTGTATGCTTTTGGCAACTTACWAAGAAGATATCTGAGCTACCTTTTGCAGTCTTCTAAGTTTGCCTCAAATGGTTAATGTCACATAAATAGAAACCAAAAAACTTCCCAAGAAGTCCAAAGACGTTGTCATAAAAGCGCCTTGGCCCAGACCTACACGTAAGATGCACATCCAAGTTTAGCCAATAACAGATTAAAAATCTGTTGTAATTGGCACCATCTTTATTAGTCAATAGGGAAGGACAAAAAAGAATGCTTCCTTTGGTTGTACCAGTGACAGAATTGGTCTCTGATGAACAGGATTTCACAGCTTTCTTTCTGAATTAACAGGGGAAAATATAATTCTGGAAAACCTACTGAGCATAGGGAGGTTATACAGATGTAAATGATGCCCACTACCTATCAAGATGCAAATAAAAACTAATGCTGGGTTGCAGAAGTTTGACAATTTGGATAATCCATCAAATAAATGAAAGAATTTTTATTTATACTTGAACATATGAGCTTGCACTTTTCAAAGGGAGTAAGGGTTTGCAAGGGGTGCAAAAGGGTTGTAGATCACAGCTGGCATTAAAAAMATTAATTCACAAGGTAGATGAGCAAGAAGGAGCCAAGCTGTGAAGAAATTTWAAAGGGTCATGCATTTTCCTTTGCTGCAAAAGAGGAAACAGCACCAAAGACACTGAAAGAAAGTGAGTCCTCCATTCCATTGTGGCAGAGCCTATTTTTCAACAGGCACAGAGGAAGCCTTGTTTAGACTCCTAATTTAAACTAAACAACTTTCTCTTTTGAAACTTAATGCAAGCAAAATTAATCACGCAACATGTTTTTTAATCATTTTGTATTTAGCATTTAAGAGACAGAAAAAACATAACAAGCTCGAGGATAGCTTATGGGCAGTGCTGTAAAAATGAACCTGTTACTGGCATGTCTTGTGTCAGGGATTTATACTTCCTTGCATGCTGCTCTAAAATGTTTTGCAGAGGCAATAGATTCATCACACTTGGACTCCAAGACACAGCAATGGTTCAGCAGGAGCACAAGYACTGACACAACTGGCATATCAGGATTCATTTTAAAAAATGTGAGAAATGGAAAAGTATCTGTAACCTTGCTCTCTGTCAGGTTATCTGAGTCCCCTACCTTCAATATGCTGTGGGCTGCTGTGAAATGCTTCCAGGCAAAACTGCTTATGGGGCTGAGAAAGCAGCTAGACACAGTTTCTAAGCAGTTGCCAAGCCCTTGCCAGTAGAATTTATTTCCTGATCACAAAGTTTTTCCAAAGTCTTTTACTGTAGTGTTCTGTTTTTATCACAGCCGTTACAACTGCAGATAAAAAAAATAGCTTGGGAAAATATCAGAGCTAGACATCTATGTAGATGTGGTAATGATTCACAATGCAGATCAAAAAAAGTTTAATTTCAATACTACTTAAACTTTGCATTTCTATGTATATTGATTTTACTAGCATTTTCCTTTGCATTAAGTGCCTTACAAAGTTAGCAAGATTACTATCAAATTTTTTAATTTATAMCATAGGACACTTTCACAGATGCAGAAATCCCTCTAGTATAGGGTGATAGATATCATTGCTCCATGCAAACACTCTGCTTTTGGAAATAAATGAAAACTTGCTTCCATCAACATCTATTACCTTCTCCACTCACCTGCCTGACCCTTACTGCAATACATCAAAAACGTACCAGAAAACTTTCCTGAGRCTAGATGCAACTTGAAAGGACAGGAGTTTACCCTGACATGGTAAAAGAGCTTCTAATTATGCAGTTATTTACCATCATTACTCTAATTCTACACAATAGAATGGAATTCTGTCGCTTTCTAGCTGGCCAGTGGTTGTCAGTAAAGAAAATATCAGCAGTTTAATGTTTGTATGAACATACTAGGTATCAAGAGAGCATGGAAACAAATGTGGAGCAGTCTTTTCTAGGCATTGAGGTCACTGAAAATACACTGTTGAAGCAGTAGCAGCACATAACTAGGAACAATGTCCAAGTCACTGCACAGGAGTAACCTGACACAGAGATCTCAATGGAACTGCAGGAAGAAAAGCTCCCCTGCTGAACTGAACACAGCTCACAGCTAAATAATAAATCAGAGCATGTAGTCAAGCATTCTGCAAAAGCACATCTTGTTCCCACATCTCTGCCCCCTTGGTGTCCTTCCTGGAAATTCTAATCCATGGCCAATAGCTGAAGCAGATGTAGTTACAGCTGAGACCACAATGAGGATGTCTTAACAGAAGTATTTCAATTAAAACAGCATAACCAAGAATTTTACTAAAATTTCATGAAACTATGCACAGTATTACTAAATACTGAGACCAAAACAAACAAACAAAAAAACCCCACCAATCAGGAAAAAAGAAGCACAGTATTGTGTTGTGATGAAGCTAAGAGAAGCACAAATTGATGAGCTGTTTTATAGCAACTCTTGCAAGACTCCAAAGCTCAAACCTGATCAAAAGAATGTGTGTCCCATCACCARTCCTGGTGGAGTACAAGAAACATCTGAATACTCTAAGGCACATGGAGTGAMTCTTGGGAATAGTCCTGTGCAGGGCTGGGAGCTRGACTCATGGGTCCCTTCCAGCTCAGCTGATTCTGTGATTCTATGATATAAAAATTCTGAACCCCTTGTTCAATTTAGATCCAGACAATCTGACAAGACYAYAGCAGCACTAGTTCCATTCCATATCAACTCCTTTGTTATCACTTTAGAAAACCTGACTGCATCAAGGACATACATCATACCCACACCCCTTCCTTATCYTGAGAGTAAAGTTTTACACTAATAGGGAAGGCAGTTCTGAATAGGACCAATATTTAGATACAAAACATCCCCACCTGCTTTCAAGAGCACCAAGTTGAAAAACACCAAACCTTAAACACTGAGACCAAAGGGGTCTCCTACATGGAGTGATTTTCCAGAAGCCTAATGGAAATTTCTTAACAGTAGGTAAAAAAGGTGAATAAAGTAATATCTAAAATAAAGTAATCKCAGGAAAAGCAGGAAATATGAAACTGTTTGCAGACATACATGTTTAGAAATATTGTGCCCATTTAACAGATTTCAGTAAGAAACTAATAGGAGCTCTGTGTCTAGAATAAACCAGATGACAGTTTCCTTGCACCACATGAACATAATTGTATTTCGTGCTTCCATTACACTTATTATTATATTCACTATTATATTTTTTTTTTTTCAATTCAAAGTCATACTGTAAACTTTGATTCAAGGAAAAAAATGTCATTGAYACTATCACATGCTTAACACTAAGTGCATACTTTACTCAGAACAAAATCAGGAACACAGCCTGCAGCCATAACTTTGCCTACAATACAACAATAATTGCCTATGCAAATATGTATCTTATGTGAATCTATTGCAAATACAGAAAGCTCTTTTATGAAATATTAGAACAGTATAACAACACTTAAAAGAAAAATGGGCCTCATTAAAAGGTTAAAACCACAAAAGAAAAAAGCTAAAGAGCCTTGTAGTAGTACCTATGCTGCATTTTCCCAGCTACATGGTTACAGTTATGCTACAACAGTTTGTACTTCATAACATCATTAATTCTTCCTCATTTTCATCCTCTGTAGTCACCTCTTTATTTAGCAGATGAAAAGGCTGGCTGTAGCAAGCACTGGCTTTAGAAAATAAAAGCCTAAAAATAAGATGCACATTGAAGATGAAGAGTTGAGGTTGTAATATACAGAATACAGAAAAAATATACAGAAAAACCAGAAGATACATAAAACAATGTCTGAGAGTAAAATGACACCATCTGGATTTCTGCTTTGGGAGAAAAAATAGCAATAGATTATTAATGAAAACTCTTTCAGACTATAACCTTAAAATTGAATTTATTTTGCTTTCATTATATGCACATGCAAATGTACCTAATATTATGTTACATTTGGATATGATGCCATCTTTTTACATGGAACTGAAGCGCATGAAATGTGTCATGAGATTAAATACTGTCCCTAGAAYTACAAAATGCCATGCACTTTGACTTCCATTCCCCTCCACTGGTTATGAAAGGAATATCCTTAAGATACATGCAGGGTTTGGGGAGGGAAGCAGGGGAAGGAAGGATGACTGAGGGGCCAGAAGGGAAGGACAGCTCTGCTGACCCAGTGAGAAGTCTGGCAWGTCATCAATGCCGTGGGAAGAGGGATTGGAAATGCCCAGGCAATGCCTGCTGGGACCATGTGGTTTACACACATCAATATATTCTATGTTGCTAAAGGCTGATTCTCTTTGAAATCGACCTGAAAATATTCACCACCCCTAGGATTTCAGCTCAATCTGCTTTTACCACCTTGGGAACAGGTAAACATGCTCCTCTAGCATTTTCTGTTCATTCACATTAGCTTTTTTAAAGACCTGGTAAAACATAAATGCATCCTGACAACTCCAGAATACACCTAAACCTTTACCAAACAGGAAAAAAAAAAAAAAAAAAAAAAAAGAAGGGGGGTGGGGGAAGAGAAAAAAAAAGTGTCACAACAAACGTCAAGGGCGATTGCTCACTGCCTGCTCAGCAATGAGAGCACTGCCGCCGCCCACTCTGACACCAAACACATCCAGCAAAAACAAAATCACTGCTCCATGGGCTCTGACTCAGAGAAGGTGCTCAGGGAATAGCTGCTGAATTTAGCAGCASAGCCTGTCTGTTTGGTGCTTTCCAGTGGACTGAGCATTAGTGAGTCACTGCTGCTGTAACACAAACCAACTTGGAGACGGTGCAATGAGCAGAGGAGCGGGGACACGGCGATGGGCAGCGTGCAAGGAGCAGCTGAGGCTGAAGGATTATGTAAGGGSTTTCTGTACAAGGGGGTGAGACCTAAAGGATCTTCATGACCTTTTCAGCTTTGGCAAGCGTTCCCTGCCAGCTTCTTGGCAGGGAAAAATTCCCCTTCAAAATGAAGTGCAACCTGCTGGCATCTGCAACATGTTGCACCATAAAATTAAAGAAATAGCCGGAAAACATAACCACTGATCAACTTCAGGTTTATTAACTTAATGTTTAGAAATATATTTTTTTTCCAAAGAAATCTCAGAGCTGGATGTAATGAAGATGTTAATGGAAGAATCTAGAGGGGAACACCACTGTCCCATCCTCATTGGACCTGCCATACCCCAGGACTGAACCCAGATGCCCTCACTCTTCTTCCCACTGCTCTTGTAAGCCCACCAGTACACAGAAACATCTTCCCTGTGCTAATTCAAGAGGAAACAAACCTTATTATCTTTGGTCTGAAGATAATTTCAGAATTCATGGAATCAGGAGYGTGCATTCTGAACCCAGGCACAARGAAAAGTACAAACTCTGTTGTTCTWTTTTGTTCTGATATTTGAAGGRAAAAAAATCCAATTATTCATCATTTATTTTAACACCACTTGAAAAGGAGCACTATGTGAACAAAGAGATTTTTCCACAATTATAYCTGTCATATTTGCATAGAACAAAATTTATTGCCTAGGGGCAGTTTTAATTACAATCAAGTGGAGGGTGATTGAAGTTTTAATAAGAAATAGTGAATTGAAAATAAATTAAATCCCCAAACAATTCTAYAAAAAAAGCAGTATTTGTCTCAGGGTATAATGAACCTAAAGTATGGCAGAACTTCTCTTGTTATTAAGAAAGGCCTGAAAGAGGTTAATGATGTCACTGTTAACTAAACACAGGCAAGGTGATAAAACCACAATGTATTTCTTTCAGCTTGTAAGGAATGAGATGGACTCCAGCAAGACAAGAAAAAAGAAAACAGAAAAAAGAAAGAAAAAGAAAAAGAAAAAGAAAAAGAAAAA
>CADDXX010000242.1:711248-750558 GCA_902810485.1 Alauda arvensis | reverse complement strand
AAAGAACTAATAAACAAAATTACAAAATTTTTACTTTCTCCTAGCTAAGCTAGATATCACCACACTTTTTATTTGTTAAATTCTGTAATTACCTAACAGCAGCGGCTTCTAAATGATTTCTGCTTGTGAGGCTAGTTCCAAATCAATATTGATTTTTAAACAATAAAAAATTAATGTTAAATTAAAGTGAATTTCTTTGACAGTCACAATCTAATACAAACTTTAAAACATACTTGGGGATTCATTCTCCCCCTTGACAACTAGTGCTCTACACCTTCTACTGATGGTGGTTTTGATTGACAAAGATCACATCTATCAGCTTCAAATAAGAAGCTGACTGGCTTTGTGTTTGCAAAATATCAGCAGAAATTTGTATATGCAGTGTGAAAGGTAKAAAAGACAATTTATAAAGGGAAAGAATAAAATAATTTTTTTTAAAACAGAAATTAAGAGACTAGAAAAAAAAGAGGAGACAACCTGATAAAAAAMCCCATTATTTTGGGAAAACCTAGCATCAAAGGTTCAAAGAAGCTGAGCAGAGGCTTCCCTGGGTTAGCTGTATGCCTGACTTTTGGGCATTAGCAGAAGTGCAAGAGCAGTTACTTGTGCTCCAAATTCCCATCTGCAGTGCCTAGTGCTGAGGTGCTCTGCCTCCCATGCCTCCTGACCCACTGCCACCCTTTTTTCCAAGTGTCTTGCTTCAAAAGATGATGGTGATCATCTCTGAAACAATAGAAGATCAATGGGAAAATCTTTTACTCTCATAACCAAGAACTGTCAAAACTAAGATCCAAGCCCTCCTGTGCTACCCCTCCCTCCTCGTTCTGTGAACCCTCCCTTCCTCACACTGACTCAGCTCTGGTGAGATGAAGGAATAACCAAGGACAAGCAGGGCATTTTCATTCCATCTAGTTTGTAATTAAGTCATCAGAGAAGTCTTTAGGAGGCAGGAGACAAACATAAACTTTCTTAAACTGAAGATAAATTTCATCTCACATCCCTGATTTCTTAGACAGCCGTTTGAGTTACAGAATCCTCTTTCAAACATATCAAAAAAATTATCAAAACAACAAAGCAAAACACACACAAGATCTCTGTAGCTACCAGTCCTAAACAGAAGATTTCAATCTCTGATCCTARAGAAATTAAAGTGTCATCTTGCAACACTGACCCAAATGCAATGCTCCAGACAGAGGATTTCAGTTTCATCTATGTAAGACATCTTGTGCTTAACTCAGCTTAGATATATATCTGCCCTTCAGCTGTGCTCCTCATGTGTCCAAATGCCAAAGGTGGAATCTGGACCTGGGTGACTCCACRAGGACAGTCAGCTGTGTTAAAATCAAGCACACAGGGGAGACTTTYCAGTCTTTGGAGCTCATGCAGGGAGTCTCCTATCCCACTGTGCCACAGGAAGAGACAAGTGAACACATTTATATAGAGTCCACTGAGATCCCTTCCACCTCCATGTGAATTCATAAATCAAATTCCAAATATAATAAATTTGATCCTTCAGGAATCTAATTAAAGAACATCAATTTGTATTTGTCAAGCAGCTTCATAAAAATGGGTGAAAAATATTCCTGGATAGTCCTTGGACTTTGAAGAAATCATATCTTCATCACATTGACACTTCACAAAATGTGTCATCACCTTGTTTCTTGAAGCTTCCCCATCAAAGGGAATCTTTTAATCCAACAAAAGGATTAACATAAAACAGATATGGAGTACCTTAGCCTGTACTGATTAATAAAGTTTTTTGAAGGTGAACATTAGTTTATCAGCAAATTCACAGCTGGATCACAGGAAGTTAGACTYTGAGAAAATTACAAAAACAGTTTATGCTCTCCCTCAGCATATTCTACTTTCTAAGTTTTGCCACTGAGATTTCTGTTACTAAGAACTTGCTGGCTTCCTATGGAATTTTGCCTTTTGTACTAACAAGTACCTCAAAAGTCAGTGTTGCAAAGGAAGCTGACA
This sequence comes from Alauda arvensis, assembly GCA_902810485.1. Taxonomy (NCBI): domain Eukaryota; kingdom Metazoa; phylum Chordata; class Aves; order Passeriformes; family Alaudidae; genus Alauda; species Alauda arvensis. The sequence goes on along the minus strand of CADDXX010000242.1, from coordinate 748,578 downwards.
GGAGCTCTCTTAAGGAAAGTTTTAACATGGAAATTCTGCTGCAAAGCCTGAAAGGTGTGACAAAGGTGACAGGTGGACACCTTAAACTGATAAGGAAGAAAAACATTAAAGAAAGATACCAGGTGAACACACTCTGTGAAACTGCCTCCTACTTTCATGAAGTTCAGTATTTCTTCTTAACTAACTGCAGGAAACTGTGTCCAAGGGTTGGAAACAGCTGATGTGATCCCTTTAAAGCTTACATGAAAGAGCACCAGATTTACCTGCATTCTTCCCTGAGGGGTCCAATTAACCATGCTCCTGAAATGCCAGGAAAAAAGTGTGCCATCAAAATGCTTGGAGAAAAACTCAAATATTCCAGGGAATGTGATACACTGCTAAACAGTTATCCAGACCTCACAGTGCATGTAGGGATACTGCAGCTATAGAATAAGCATTATGGCCACGCTGTAGATAGGTACCATAACACCCAGAAAACACTACCCTTTACAGAAAAAAAAAAAAAATATAGGAAGTCTGTTTGAAAGAACATACTGTTCAACTACTCATTCCTAAATGCTGATTTATATGACCAGCAACCAAACCAAAAGTGGGGATTTATTGCTTGCTTGTGCAAAGGACAGATTCTGATGTTCATAATGCAATTCARTAGTTTTTCATTGCAGCAAGAGTTCTACTGAAGATGAAAGTCTGATGCTTTTACATACTTCATCAGTCAAAACTGGCATTTCTAAATACAATCTTACTCTGGCACCACAGTAACAATTATTGCACTCAGCTCAATCTCACTAAAAATTTGACCAAGAAAAGGCAGGGGAAAAACATTTGAGCATTTTATCAGACATATACATAACAATTAGGAAGTGTTCCGTTTCAAACAACATAGTTTAATTTTGCATTTGTGCTTTAATTCTCTCCTGTGATGTGGAAATTGAAATTAATTACAATTCAAATGTTTTGACAACATACTAAAACTCTCTAACCCAGGAATGTACAGATTTTCTAGTRTATTTTAAAAACACTGACTCAAACACAGGTATTCTGGAAAGTACTTAAAGTCAAATGGGATGAACAATCTGCAGCATGAGTTAGTGTGATGCTGCAGAAACACAGTCTAACCTGGACTTTTACTGTGGAGAATGTGGAAAAAGACAAGAAAAGGGTACAAAGAATTCCACTGAGATAAATACTGGAATCATGCATACAGCCACGTGTCAATGCTCTTAAAGCAAAGATTCTGAAAGACAACAGAAGTTTAAGAATCCCAGATTTAATGCAGTCTTTGGGGGAAAAAAAAGCCTCACAAAAGCAGAATGCAGGCTTGGGGTTGTGTACAACTACTGTACCACTGTTTGTGTGTAATGTGTGTGTGCAAGTTTGCATCTCTGAAAACAACACTTGCACTTCCTTCTTCTCCAAAATGTTTAATAGAGCTTTCAGCAAGTAAATGGAATTCTCATTTCACGGAGAATTTATACATTTTTAAATTTGATTTTATTTTGGTTAAAAATGTGAATGTAGTGACTGAAGAAAAAATGAGTCTTGAGAGGGTTGACTAGACAGCACAAGGGTATGGGAAGCCAACACTTGCAAATTAAACTCCTTCTATGTAACATTATGATTCGAAAAATGTGGTTTAACATGGAAAATCATTCTTCATGTAAAATTCTCAACTAGCAACAGAGAAAAATAGTCTTACACACACAAAAACACAAACGCAAAAAAAAAAAAAAAAAAAAGAAACAAAAAAAAAAAAAAAAAAAGGGGTCATCAATGTGATTTTTGGGCATGATCTGAATGGAAATCATCAGACCAAGAAATAAGGAAGAAAACAGTTCTCTTCGCCTATCAGGCAGAAGCTCATACAAGGAAAACAAAAATAACTTCAGGAGAAGCTGCCTGAGGGTAAGAAGGCCAGCAAAGCCCTTGAGACAAAAACTGGAACTAATCCAAGAAAAGGAACTACAGAGGTTTGAGTTGCATGGTTTTATTTTCAATATTGAGCTTCCAAAGCTGAAAAAGAAATTTTAAAACCAAAAGAAACCAAGACTTGTTTGAACAGTATTTCACTTTTCAGAGTYAAACCCCCACTTAGGGTGATGCTGGCACTAATGAGGTCATGAACTTGCAGAACAYCTTTCACAAATGAAATTTCAGCATCCATAAACCTAGACAAGGAAACCTGCCTGTAACAAACCCATGAAGAATCTCTCACAGGGAGTAAAAAAAATCTGCAACAAAACTTCTGCAAAATTAACCATGGCCATTTACTTTGTGAGTGAATTTGCACAAATGAATATGTAAAGGGATCTAAATGGGAAAGAACTGCTACAGCTATCAGTGCTCCTTATTTTTCTTCATTTGAAATGTGAAAGCAACAAAAATATGCTAACAGTAACAATTTACAGTGTAAGGAGAAAGAAATGTCGCATTGTGAAGCTGGTCATCAAATAGGATTATTTGTCACAAGCACTTTTTAGCTTTTTTTGTCTCAGCCACAGTTAAAGCTCCAAGTGCAGTGCACTGTGCTGGCAGGATGGAGATTCAGCAGGTGTCTCTCTAAGCTCACAGACTTGATTCCATTGCAGCACTATGTACAGTTCAGGGMCACAGAAATCAAAATTATGACTGTGGCTGTCTATGAGGACATGGAAGTTGGAGGGATGACCCCCCTATTTATCTGTCCACAAGCATACAAGATCTGCAGAAGGCAAATCAAGTCAACTGTGAAAAGAAAAGCATGGGAAGAGGCAATATTCATAAGAACTTTCACTGCAAGCCTTCTGATTTATTTTTCCAGACTTTTATGATGACTTGCAAGGTATGTGAGTTATGTGAATCCATCCTTTGAGGCATAATGTTGCATCCACACAACCTGGATTGCAGTTAATAAAATAAGACTCTAGGCAAGACAAGCAAAAACAAATTCAAACATCTGACATGTGGACAAGTTGACAAATGTTTGACTTCACAAGTGTTGTGTCTCACTAGCTGTCATTCCAAAACACATTTGCTTCAGCAACTACAGCTGACTTTCAAAATAGACTCCATTTACATCTGGAGATTTAAACAATGTTCATACAGGGTAAAAGATTCAGTACTGCAGTCCAAAAGAGCAGATGTAAAACTTTTTCTGCTAGTGTGCAAATTTCCAGTGAGGGCAGTTTCAAAAATAGCAAAGCATTGTTCTTAAACTCACCTGCAAAGTTCCTGCCACATCTGAAGAAGCTATTTAGACCAACTCTAGCCATGGAATGAAATCTAAATCTAATGCTGCAACCAAGAGATGACAATGTCTATTTTAAACACTCACAGGAAGCATCCAGAAATAAATTTTTAAAAATTTCCACCTCAGTGAGCCACTTAGTTTGTTGAGAATTGGTGGGGATATAAAAACTAAACATGTGAATACACCTGGAGTCCGAACACTGTAAAATTCTACCATAAATGTAACAGAAAAGAGTTAAAGAACCAAGACATATTGTCATGTAAAACATAAGGCATGCATGCATGATCTTACAGTTCTTAGACAGAGGAAAGAGTATTTTAGTTGTATTTTTCCAGTGTAAGCATTTTTATGGAAGCATCATTGCAATTAAAGCCATTTGCTTCATGATGCTAGCACATACTTTGTGTAATCTTTTCCTATAGGTAAAGAGCAGTGCCCAATTTGAAATTAAAAGTCAATAAATATTAAAGARAAGAAACAGGCACAGCCAAACCATTTCAAGGGGAAAATTAAAATGTTAGGATGAAAAATAACATAAAATCTCTGTACATGACACAAAAACATGCATAGACAAAACTTTGTTCATTTCTTTGACTGGTAATTTACTTCAGTTAATTTGTTCTTTTCCATCTTTGCAGATTTCCTCTTCTTAGAAGTCACACCTGAAATTATTTTGGCAAATAACCCAGCACATACAGTGCACTGACAGCTTCCTTATAATTTTCAGCTTTTCACAGAACTAACAAAAAATACGAACAAAATGTAGGAAATTGTTTACTGGGAGACTAAGCAGAGCTCAAGCTATTTTCCTTCTCTGAATCTCTCCAACTTGAGCCCTTTGCAATAAAATTGTCTAACATTGCCTGTAACTGGCAGAGTCAAAGGAATAGAAAAAGATGAAAATAAAAATTGAATAGCAGCATATCTGCCAAGACATAGTGACATGGTGATGCTTCTTTTTGTACTGATACCAGTTTTCAAATCAATTCTCAACAAAGCTTACATTTTTWAAATCATCTAGGGAAGAGAGGAAGGCAAAGACATTTTATCTTGATTAACCTCTGATATGACCACAACTCAAGGGTAAAACTCTCTGTGGATTCTAAGGGATTTCAGACACATGGGTAATAACCAAGAGGAAACATCAGATTCCTCCATCAACTCAAGACCCAGTTCATCAGTGTCTCCCGAGGACAAAATCACAGTGTTTACTGTGTCACTGTTTGCAAAGTAATGAGGGAAGTCAGAAGCACAGATTGCCCTCAACTTGAGGAGAATCCAAATTACACCACTGAGAATGACCTTATTTTCAGGCAAGGACTTCAGCCCTCACAGGCTGAAGATAAAAGTAAATGGATTTACCACTTGGAATTGAAGGGATACTGGAATACAGTTTGGAAACAATTTCAACACACCTGGTAAAGTGTGTCCATATCCAGATATGTATCCACATGCATCCACAGACACTTTCAGTTTACAGACCTGGCCCAAGGCATCACAGAGTGATCAGCTCTAAACTTCAGATTAGCATGGAGGAATGGAGGACTCAGCTATGAGATGGGACTMTTTGGGCCTCTTGGAATTCTTAGTGGAGTTCAGGAGACTGGTGACTGAGCTGTAACAGAGCCCAAAAGCAAGAGATGAGGTCCAGTCAAAGTTCTGCTAAATGAGAGGACAACTCAAATTTATCTATAGAGTATTTTTAAAGAATGGAAAGCTATCTTGTTGCTATGGGCAATTTAAGAYTAGCAGACCAGAAGGTAGGTGTCCCAGAGTGGTTTTGAGAATGTTAGGTTGGTTTTAGAYATCAAAACAAAACTCATGCTAGAGYGAGGATACMTTTCAAAAAACAGTAGTGTCAAGCACACCTAGAAAATTYATTTTCCTTTTATAGGTCTTTCAGGCTACACAAAAATTCCCAACCCTATTTAAAGTGCACAGGATCTCTGCCTGGGAACCTCAAAATATAACAYATTTAAGCTTCCCAGTTTTATTGTGAGACACTGAAGCCTTATTTCAGGCAGGCAGGGAAATACTGAGAGATCTGGACACACTTGCACAGCTGTGTTGAAATTGCATATTAACCAGCAGATAAACATTGTGAGCTCCTCATTCAGAGACACACTTGTGCACCTTGGACATCTCCCAACAGCACGTAGAGGGAACCTGTCTCCTAGCACACAATCTGTGCCTCAGTTTCCATGGAAACTCAGCTTCCTCAGTTTTCTTAAGAAATCAAGGCAAGGAGGCTAGAATGAAGATATTATGTCTCTGGTTGAGATGTCTGAGGAAATAGAGACAATAAGGTGCAAATGTGCATGTAATTCATCTTTATCTACACACAGCTCAAGAAGCCAAGGGTACTGACAAGAGTCTTGCCTTGAGCGACCTTAACATGAGTTTTAGTTAAAAACAGACACAAATTACCCCAAAGCAAAACAATAAATCATAGGCAGGAATTCAGCACTGAAAATAGGACTGTCTCATTCTCCAGTGAAATGCATTTCAGTGGAGCTTGAGTGTTTGCCTTACACCAATGGTTATGCTGTTTGTTGCCTTACAGTGTGGGCAGTAATGTAAGAAAAGTGTATTAATAAATGCACGGTGAGTGTACAAAATAATGTTTGACTGTGTAATAATTGTGTAATTATCCTCCTATCCAAAATGAGAATTTATGCATATTCTCTGCAAGTCTTTTTMACAATAAAATACCTCTTTCTGGAAAGCTTCAGTGTCAGGATATTATTGGCAATGATCTCTGAATGCAGACAGGGATCTTAGCTAAGCAAGAAACAGGATGTTTTGATCCTTATCCCTGAAACTTCTGCAGTCTGGTCTTGAAAAGCTTGTTACCAGGTATCCATTATATTTAATTTTCTTTCTTTACTTTTCTTCTAACCTACAAGGTACAGATTGCTTACTATCTTCAATTCAAATATCTGAGCAAAAAGGACAAGGGGTAAAACTGCAGATTTGCCTGCTGTAGAAGATTCAGGATGCTCCCCAGTGAGTACTGAGCAATGGGGAGGGGAAGGCCAAGGGCTGCCAACTTCATACTGCATAGGAGTGAAGCTGATGTTTAAACTGGTGTGCAGCACTGGACCAAATATTACTTTTTATATGTTGAATATATTCTATAAACAAAATTATACTTCATTCCCCTCATGATACAATGCATACACAGAAAACGAAACCCCAGAAGTATTTAAAATATACCTTTCTAATTTTAAAGTATGAGCAAAAAAAAATCTTTGCAAATCTTAAGATTACTACAGTATTTTACATGAGAAATAAAAAAAGTATTAATCCATCTTGTATATTAGTCACTTTAAAAGTGTTTAGTTTTTTATAGTCAATAGGGAAWCATTTATAACTCCTCAAACTATAATTTATAAATATAGTAAAATATCAGGTACTCTATTTAGTATTTCTAATGGTACTCATCAAGTAAGTATTAGTATCTTCCAAATTTTCTATTTGAATGCAGCCATGAATGAAAAGATTCTGATCTTTTAGYATGACCTACACAGCTCCAGAAATTTATTGCACTCATGAATGGGGTAGGAATGCTAAACMTGAAGCTAAGTCCAGCAAAAATGAGTAATTTGGGTGCCAGACAGCCCAATTGGCCAGGCTTCCTRTTTGCTGGTATCCTTGGAAAGGCTTTGTGAGTTTTGCCAATAGCTATTGCAGGATAAATTTTCAGTGAAACCTCCACCCATCTGCCTGGGGATGCAGGCTGCAGTGTAGCACAGCTCACCTGTACCCACCATTTAGKAAGGTACACAGAGACAGAATATTAACTTCTCCATAGTATCATGAAATTGTAGAATTAYAGAATATCTTGAGTTTGAAGRGACCCATAGGAATCATCAAGTCTTGCTCCTTKCAAGACCATTTGCATATGGGAATCCATTATATTGAAATAGGGGGTGTTCAGTAGGGTTAGGCCAGACAAATACACAGTAGTAAACAGCAATAAGCTACAAAAGAAATGTTCACTATTTCAAMAGGCTCCATTGCAAGACAATATTTGCCATCCTTGACAAGAAAGCTGTTGCCTCTCTTCCTCCTTACTACTCACACTACTCTCTTTCTCCACTGCACTTTGCTAGAAAATTTTCCATTTTCTTYTCAWCCTAACWTTTYYTTYTATGCATTACATTTCCTAGTAAGAGGAAAGCCCTCTGAGTTCAGATCATGGCTTTCCCCTTTCTCCTTTCTCAGATAGGCACCTATTTCTACCACCAGTTTTAAGCTTCCATGAAACACAAACTCACACCCATTTAACTGGCAATTTTACTCTCACTGCTCCAGATTTTTTTAAGCCCATAATTCAGAATGTAAGAGAACTTTCTCATTTAGAGGTGCCCTTATGGCTCAAGGGAAGGACACTTATTATTAGAAAAGTCATCACTAACATTTGTTTAATATAACCTTGCCCAAAGGTTGTTTGTGTCTCATGCCTAGAGGAATCCATGGCATCCCTGAGGTAAGCTAGTCTCTGAACTGTTGATGTACACTGTTGATGTAATTCACTGGCACCTTCCTCATGGCATCACTGGAGGAGATCTAATGCCCTTGCATCATACTCTTTTCAGGATTCAGGTCTTAATTAACACTTGGAGTCAGATTAGCCCCAGTGGTAAAACCCTCTGTGCAGTCATTAGGAACAGCTCCATTCAACTGCACTCCTGATTTCAGAGAAAATGTGATCCATCAGACTTAAGACTGAAACTTCAGATAGATAATTCAGCCTCATTACATAAAGTTTACAAACTGACAGCATAAAGGTAGTCCTTGAAAAAAGCAGAAAGAAAAAWATATATATGGAAAGTGAAGAAATCCTCTTAGTAGAAATCAATTGATCAGGTGCAGAAGATAATGAGTGTCATATGTATAAAAAAWTTATGGGAAGGTTTAAAATCAGAAGTCATTGAAAGTTCTAGGATACATCTGGGATAACTGCAAATAGAAAAGTCAGTATGAATATCTGAGCTTTCAGGAGCTACTGGACCAAAGGACCATCCTTCTCCTTATTTAGTTTTCTTTTACTTCAGGAAACTGAATCATATTTCCCTTTTCAAAATGTGACCATGTGCTTGCCTGAAGTCAGGTAGCATCTTCCACATTCACAGAAAAAACTGTTCTGGAGTATTTCCTAAAGTAAGCATTTGATACTTATTTCATTTTCCTAAAATTTTAAGATCAAMCTACCACAGCCACATATAAAAGCCCCTACATTAATCTTGAGACAATATAAGGTTTTGCTGTGATAACTTAAAAACATCAAACTTATATTGGTTGAAGGGAAAATGGCAGGAAAATTGTGTATTCACAAAGGTCTGCAAATGACTTACAGTGTTCCACAGAATGCCACACAAACACAGGTAAAACAGGAAAACAAGGAGAATATTGGACCTATTTTCCAGTAATTTGAATGAATTAGAGTAGCTTTGACCCAGATAACACTGATGCACATTGCATATTAAGTAAACCATGGAAATTCCTGCTAAGAACCAAAGGCAGGGCAATGGGTTCATCTTGTGGTGCCCATGCACAGACAACAAACTGCAAAATTTCATTGCCTACAAGAAGGTGAGTCCTCAAGGCAGCAGCAGCAGTTTCACTCAACACTGATTCTTCAGCTGCATGAAACTGCACTGATAAAAGGACTGCTTGGGTGGGACTCATCTCCCCCAGCTTTACACACAATATAGACATTTAGATTTGAGGCTTCTCCAGTTGAGAAAGAAGTAAGTTCTTGGTTATAGTTCATCCCATTTTATAGTCTTACTCAGAAAATGTCAGGTCAGTCCTGACTGAGGAGTTCCTGTTMTATTCCACTGAACAAAAAAAGGAGYTTAGGACAACCAGCTGAGTGAGGTCTACAGTTAGGTGAATTAATCCCTCTTTCTCCTCTCTTTCACTCTAAATGACATATCCAAACTCATCTGCAAGCCTGTGTGGATGTGTAATTGCCCAAGGAAATCCAGTCTGCTTTTCCATCCTTTAAACCTATTTCTAATAGTTCTACTGTGAACAATGTATGTTTATTAATTCCTCCAGATCCCTACATACATGTTTGGTCAGTATCTTCTGAAAAGCACTTTAAATTCTTATACTGGTGAGAGTGATGTRGGTAGGAACCATACAAAGCAATTATCCAGGTCTGGTGTCTTACAGGATAGAAGAGAAARGGACTTCTGGCAAAAGCACATTAAAAACCCACATACTTCTTATTTAAAGCATAAAGAATTGTGAGGTCACAATGGAGCATGGCCTTCACAGAAAATATGATTGAAATACAGGTTAAATTAGCAAATCAGAAAAAAAAAAAGAAAAAAGCTCTGTTTCTTGTTTTCCCAAGCTCATTAAGCTCATTACTGACGGTAGAATACAGTGATCTTCAAGCCATTCATGTGCGTCACCTAGAGGAATATTTTCCAATCTATTTATAACTTCATTTCTTACTTGGCCATGGTTTCTATCTGTCTGTCAATACTATAAACATCTGCCCTATGCCAACAAATGAGTTCATTTTTACCATGAAGTCAGGAGCCATCTTTCTACATGTCATGTCTTATACACATCACACCGACTCTGCCTCCAAGTATATAGGCAGTAAAACCAACAATGAAAGCATGTTTCAATAGTAAATAAAGATCTTTTAAAATACTAAATAGAAAACTTAACCCATTAGTACTCACCACCAAGGCTTTAGACCTGTTACTTARAAGTTTTTCAATGTCTCTGGCTGCAAGTTCCACTAGCTGACGAGGGTTGTTTGCTTGTACAGTATACAATGCTGTGTTTTTCAAATAAATCTGCAAAAGGGAAAGAATGGAAACAAATCAAAATGACAGTACACATTCAAAATAAGCCAACTAACTTGACAGAAGAGGCATCAAGATGTCATCTGTTCTTACTGGAGCTTCATAAAGACTACTGCAAGGAAAACCCAGATGGGCCCTGTAAAAGAAGTACTTCATCTTTTTGTCTGAGGTAGAAGCTGACACTAAAAAACATTCATTAAATCTTCAAAATTGACCAGGTTTAGTGATAAACTAACCAACGGCAAAATGCTCAAGGAATCTGATTCCAACAGTGTTAAGAAAGCTRTAAAATGGAGACCCTTTAAAATTACTGAATTTGAAATAATATTGTTATTGCTGAATTCAATTCTTCCTTGAAAGCTGAAATACAAACATACCAATTGAGTTAATTCAAGTTATGCTAATTTCATCAATTTAGTCCCTTATCTATTTATTCATATCATATTATTAGTAGTCACAAGGAAAGAGAAGAAGGAACAAATAAGAGGAAAAAAGGGAAAAGTTAAAAAATATAAAAGGGGAAATGGGGTAAAAAGATGAGGGGGAAGAGGGGAAATACAAATGTGTTTCTCCTCTATCATGAACAAAGTTTATGTCTGAGGAACCATTAACAGTTTTCAGAGCTGAACATGTATGTGAAGGAGATAAATTTATTTGTTAAGAAATGTTTATTTGTTTTTTGTCTTGTTTATCAAAGACACTACATTGAAATGCACGTAGCCATAAAGAAGGAAGAACAAAACATGCAAAAAATRCATTTGCCTAGCTCTGTCCTACTAGAACTGGATAAAGAAAAAATATATTATTCTGAGGGGAATAAAAGAAAAAAAAATAAATAAAGGTGGATACATCATAGCTTGATGGGCAAATGGGGAAAACTAATTTATGCAGCCAACAGATGGCCAGAGTTTACTCAAGTACTTTGCCTGTGTAGCACTGCCTGGTGGGGGCTGTGCTGTCTCCTGGGGAGTCATTCCAGGCACAGGCAGGCACGGGTCCAGCACTGATGCCCTGGCTGCCATCCAGCAGGGAGCTGAGGAACCACGAGCAGCCTGAGCCTTCCAGCCCTGCCAGCCTTCCCGGGCTGAGGCTGTGCTGACCTGAAAGAAACTCACCCCAGCACATCTCTGGTACTTGTAGCTGATAAGTACCACAAAAACTTTTCTGATTACAGTTACGGATGCAAATTTTTATCAGGCGCATCCCATAAGCTGCCACAGCTTCTCAGCACTTAGGAATTTTACAAAATTTAGGTTGGGTCTTGGTTTGTTGTTTATTTTCCTTCATAACTCCAGTCATTCCACCAGTAACTGAGCCATTGGAATAAGCTTTATYCCTCATATAGTAATGATTATTTTTTAAAAAATCAGTGCACCATGAGCAGAAAACTACTCCAAGATGACAGATCCTAATCAACTCAGATTGTAGTTTGGATACTTTAGAGGTGCTTGATTTTCAAAATAGCCCCACTAAAACTTCATCTCTGGTTAAACCCAAAAATCTCTGTCTGAGGGGGTTGTGGGTTTTTTGGGTCTGTTTTATTTTTGGGGATGGGGTGTTGTTTTGGTGGGGGGAGTTTTTAGGACATATCTTAATAATAGAACTGGCCTATAAGCCAATTATTAATCAAACAAATTTGGAAATAAAGACATTTTATTCTACAATTGATCACTTCAGAATTTCATTCATTTTTCTCTGAAACACATTAAATTTGCAGTCAACAAACTATTTTGGAGTTAAATTGACTGTCATGACCCATCCTACAGACAAGGCAAGAGTAGAAATCAGTTTTATAGACCCAGATGGTTTGAATCAAGACTGGAAATTTCAGATGAACATCTAAATTGGAATGACCATCAAATCTTGTAAAACTTTCAGGTTTTCACATTGTCAGCAAACATTCACCCTGGTCACACAAAGAACAGACACTSTAATAGACCAGGTGTTGATGTCTTGGTCTTTGAAGAGAAATGTAATGGCAAATTCTTTAAATTTMATTTGTGCCTGCATGAAGCACACCTTCAAAAAATAAAATTCAGAACAGCTCCCACCCAAAATAAAACCYTTTGAGATTTGCACAAGATTCCACACAGATCTGAGTCAGTGACTTTCCTTCTCTCCTTCTTTGTCTGACCCCATGGCAGGGCTCGGRGCACTGACCCACCCTGCTCCTACTGCTGGTGAAAGATTTATCCTGCGAGCTCCTGAACAAACAGCATCGTAAATTACTCGGAACTTCACACACTTCTTTATTTTCCTGAAGTGTGAGACCTGTCTCAACTACCAAGGAACAGTCTAATAKTCATTAATTATTTAGGAGGTGTGTACATAATTAATTTGTTGCCTACTACCCTTTTTTTTTCATTCACTGTAGCACTGCAGCAGTTGAGMACAACACTACAAAGGGAAAAGATAAACACCTCAGGATTTGGCACCCTGGGACAAACTTTTCCTTCTCCAAGCCTCCCACCCAGCAGTCTAACAAAATTAGCAAATGCTCATCTCAAATAGCCACCAAGGATGTTATTGGCAAAGGTGTGCTCATTTGTCTTACAAAATACAATTTGGCAGGCTCCATAGCTTGTTTAARGGAGCTAATTTGAATACAATTTATTTAATTGCTTTAACTAAATGAATGCAAGTTTTTATTGTTTTTTACATCTAAAATACTTTTAGTACTTTAATCGCTAATATTTTGCAAAAAGATCTCCAAATTGCCAGTAAAACCATGTCTTTTCTCACAGAACAAGGCCTCATTGCATGACTAAGCAAAACCTGCAAGGTCACAGCACAAAAATACTTTAATACTTTTCTGAAGTCAATAGTCATGCACTTCTTTTTTCAGGAAGTGTATTAAAATTGCATGGAATGAACTGCAAGGTTTTAGGGGAGGGAACAGATGATGGGAGAGAGCCACATTAAGGTGAAACAACACAACAATAGCAGAATGTGACAGAGATTGGAAAAACTGCCAGCTCCTCAGCAGAACGTGCCCCTCCCCGTTCAGTGTTCAAGGACATGTTTATAAATCTCTCACAAAGAGATGTTCTCCTTGCTTCCTACACTAGGGCAAGGCAAACACTTCTGCAGAAACTGAGAGAGGATGAAAGATGTTATTACATGGCTCCTGCTGTATTGTGGAAGGCATTGGGGCTGGCCCTAGCATTGAAAATTTATTTAAATGGCCCTCATGCTGCATCACACCCAGAAAAAGGATTGTTTTCAACTGCAGTAGAACTCCWATGCCTCTTTGTTTATTTGTTTGCTCTGAACACGTCACTCTCCCGGTTTACAAAACAACAGAGCCTTCCCTTCAGGCAGTGGTAATTTGGCTGAGGGCCCAAACATAGGACATGAAAATGCCAACCTCATTTCCATCACCAAATCCTTCCATGGATACAGAAATCATACCAGCCAATCATACCAGAAGTTCAAACCCAGAATTTGAAATGTTAACCGAAATCACTGCAATTTTTTCAGCTTTGGAAAAGRGAAATTAAATAGCCCAACAATTCCAGTAGTACTTATCTGTACAAGGTAAACCTACGGATGTTTTTATGATTTCAATACTCCTTTCAGGACCACTTAGCTCAGCTAGGCCAAGGCATTTCTGTCAACAATCAATGCCTGATCACCAAATGYTTTAATGTCAGTCTAGACCAGCTGGAGCCTACCATGATGGCCAAAACTACTGCTCAAAGGCAGTGCTGAGCTCACAGTATAACCAGCTAAAACTGTGGTGGGTTTTCCTCCATCCTTTCTGAAAGCAACCACACCAAACTACTGTGACCACTTGTGACATCTCGACCTAGGCTTTACAGGCTTGTGTACTTTAGTATTTAACCTGTTTAATAAATTTTAAAAACCTTTGTGAACAGAGGGAAAATTAAATAAAGGTTGAGTAAATTATTCTCTTTCTGCCCACTCCTCACTTTTGGAAAGGGCCTCCCATTGCCAATTCCTCCTGGTCCTTCCAATCTCTTCCAATTTCTATCACTCTGTGGCACTACCAGGCCCCAGTGATCAAGACCTGCCTCACCAGAACCTCTGTCTGGGCCATCAGCTCCATTTCAGCCCAGTCCTCAGCTGAAGAAATTAATTTCTTACTGAAATTTTGGGTAATGTTACAATTTTTAAAAAATTATAGTTTTATTAATAATATTCAGTGGTTTAAAGACTCAAAGTTTCTGTTTTAATAACTTTCTTTAGGTAACAAAATCTCAACTAATAACACCCATATTTAGTAATTTTAGGTTTTGTTTCTATCAATACCATGAAGTTACATCATGATCTTATTTCTGAGAGAAAAGCAGAAAGGAAAGGCTATGTGACAGACATCCAAACATATGATGAGATCTTGGGAGCAGGAAAAGTCAGAAAGAGGAAATAATAACTTTCTAATTTTATATTACATTACAATATATATGATATGATTTATATTAATAGTATTATTGCTAACTTTTTACTACTGTAGATATTCTCCCTTAACTGAAATTTTAGTAGCCAAAAACAACAGCAGAAGAAAATTCCATCTTTTTACTATTGTATCCTATTTCCAAAGTTATATTTATTCTTTCTATTTCTAATACATGCCTGACAATTTTTCTTTCTCACAAGACATGTCTTTTCTCTGAATCAAAAGCAATTCATTGTGAAACACACTGAAAAATGCTCATTTCTAAGAAGCACTCTGTGTGTTCAAAGAAATGAGTGTGAGTATTTTATATGTCTTACTCTCTGCTCCATATAGTGTATAAATAAGATTACAGCTGCTCCCTAGCAACTCACAGATGCCTTCATTCCTGAAATTCATGGCAACAACACAAAGGAGGAAACCACCCCAATAGTTCACTGTAGCTGTTGCTTTTCAGAATCACTTGCCTGATCACTGGCTGCTCTGAAGGTCTGGGACGACAAGTGACAGGGCAGCTGAAGTGCTGAAAGCCACAACTTATCATGGCAGTGACGTGCACATTGAGGGGAAAAAATTATCAGAGCAAGTTCATTCTTAAGTAAAACACTCAGACTGAATGGTGCAAGATGCTGGGAACACTTATTAACATCAGAGAGAGGATAAGTAGTGCCAGAGTCAATGGGCTCACTCAGGTGCCCACTCAAAGGGAAGCATATAATCAGACACACTTTGTAGGAATCATCAGCCTCTTTTGACTGCTGATAATTAATAGAGYAGTCCAGAGGACTTTCAAATTAAGAAGCAATTTTTGTAATTGCCACTTTGTATTTAAACCTTGATAAAACAGGAGTTCAGCTTTGTACTTCTGCTACTTTACAAACATGAAAAGCAGATTTTTACATCCCCCTTTGTTAAAGAGAAATGTATTTTAAGGTATTCAATTTTGCTTCCTAGTGATAAAAATACAGTATTAAATAGCAAGGTGGCATCATTTATTTGTTCACAGCAGCTCTAACTCAGGCTTTTAGCTGAGACTGAGTGAGAACTCAAAAATCCCAATTTGTGAGTACAAGTGGATCTTTCTTGTAACCGAAGAAGAACAATAGGAAGAAAATGTTTCACATTTATTCTGCACTTCTGGTATATTTGGAGATGGGCACTTATGTAATTTCTCAAACTCACTTATTCATGGGAAATTTTGGCCTGCCTTAGCTGTTCTTAATATAATTTATCATCCACTGACAAAAGTAATTTTAAATCACAGGGAACTCAAATGGGGATTTTTTAGCATTTTGCTAAGCACAGGACTTGGAAAATTAATAGCTCTAATGTTTGGGGTTTTGTTGGGTTTAGTGTGTGAATTTAGTTTTTAAGAAGATGTTTAATTTTATTCTCAGCTTCTACAAAAACCATCTAAATATAAGTGCCAATAGGACAGAATTTATWATTGTTAAAGCCAACAGAACATTATAAATTTATCAAGAGCAGTGCTTTGATCAAAGATTATCCAGATCATCAAACAGTAATTAAAGCTATGGTAATATTAGGCCATCTCTTCCCTTGAGCTTGAGCAAGCTTTGTTAATGCAGCCACCTATTCTTAGTGACTTACAGCTGCTTTTGTTTGCTGCAAGGAGGAACACTTCAAAATGTCAGTTTATTGCTAAGGGAGTAGAGAGAAAAGTGGCATCTGCAAATAGTAAATATCTCAAATCTCTTCATTTCCATTTGGATTGCAAAGAAAACTTTCAGATATATATTCATATTTCCCAGCTTGTATTATTAAAAGTGATTTCATTTTCCCAACATCTTGGCATTGGTCAGCAATGTATACACTAAAAAGAATTCAGTTTGGAGAATTCTACTGCCTGCAGCTTTGGTATTTGGTTGCACACACAACAGAGCAGTGGCAGTGTTACACCTCAAATGGGACACACATTGTTAAAAAAACTGTTAATAACTYTGGGAGTCCCTAACCAGGCTAACCCATCTCATACATTATTATAATTCTGGTAAATGGACTCTGACTCCTCACTAAATATCTGAAATGACCTTGTTYCACTGTACCAACCCCCTCGTAATTCCATTCTAAAAGTAATCCTGASCTCCCTTCCCTTCACCACACCCCTCTCAGAGACAGCAGACTGCTGTCCTCTCCTTAGGAATGAGGGAAAGGCAAGTGTGAATAGTCTGCAATAGCCTATTTATGATTAGAAAGAATGCAAGTATTTCAGAGGCTGGCTTCATATACTCTCACTCAGCCAAACTTTCTGATTCTCTATTTTATTACACATTACTGACGTAATTTTAAAAATTAAATAGAGTTGCTCCCTTTTTTTTCAATTTTTTTCCTTCTTTTCCCTAAAAAGACAACGTAACAAAACTGCACTTTAGTGAAAACCTTCAGTTGTAGATGATCAGAACCACCCATAAACATGGCCTTAAATAGAAAAGTTTCAGCAAATATAAAACTGGTGACCCAGTGACAATAAAAGTGCTTCAACAACTTTAAAGATAGTTGACTTGTTTACATTTTCATTTCAAGATTATATAAAAATGTAGTTTTGTTTTATATGACTGAAAAGTCTTCTCTACTTTATGTTTTAAAAAAAGTTGCTTAGTATTTTGTTTCATTGAGGACAACAAAAAGAGACAAAAGGAGACAAGAATACAACACATTTCAGATTTTTGAGATCAGTCATAGTGAAATTCACTGACTGGCACAATCTGAGTGAACAGAAAATTTTCCTCATTTCCCAAATTTGCCTTTYTTTCTTAGAGCACTGGAGAGTACACCCAGGACATRCAGGAAACAGCTTCATAGTTACACCAGTTGTGTCTGCAAGTGTTGTGGTATCAGTTAYATTTTCCATTTTCAGGGATGAAGAAGGAAGGACTGCACAATATATTATAATTTTATATGTCAGACGTATCTYGAAATCCAGGGTCAAAATACTGACAAACTGCTCAGAACCTATGGCAATCACATTTCAATCAAAAATTCCATTTTCAAATGAAATTCAAACTTACAAAGTCCACAGCCAAGACCTCCAGAGAAATGTCCACCCAATGTATTAATTTGGGTTGTTAGTCTTAAAATCAGCTGTTTTAAAAAAGACCAAGTTCTTGCATGTCTACTCTATACTTTTCTTAATCATAAAACTCTCCATCACCTCARCCTTAACAGGGGTGAGTGTAGCACATTTTGGAATGTGTCCATAAATCCCCTAGGTCTATCTGCTAGCTCACCAGAGAACAGCATGGGGTACAAAAGTCTTTGCCTTTGGCTAAAGCACATACMAATACAATCCAATTTGATACATACAGAAGTTTAAAATAAATAAATAAAAATGTAAATAAATAAGTAAAGCTGGTAAAGATAAATAGAAGTTTCAACTCCATTAATCTGTTTAATGTTTTCAAAAAATAATTTCAAATTTTTATAAAGGCTTTGCTAACTCATTCCATTTATTTTATGACTGTAAAGAAAGAGCCACATCAATACCATGCCAATCACTGAGGAAAACAGTAAGAATGAAATTGTTTACTGCTAAGTTACATGCCAAATCACCTTCTTAAGGAGGAACTGCAGGCTCCTGTGACAATAGGGAAGATCATCCAGATACAAGTCTTACATTAATTTTAAGTAAGCTGTTAAAGTCTCCCATTGCACAGAGCTCTACACAGATAATAAATGAGCAAGGCAAGCAGTACATGACAGCCTCTATAGGTCCAAGCCTGTAGGGCTTCTAGAACAGAGCTTCTAAAATGAATTTAGCTAAAACTGTAGAATCCAACAGAAAGTTACTCTGGGTTATAATTCCTTCTGGCAGAAGGAAGCTTTCCTGAACATCCCTGCTCCAGGGCAGTTCCAATCAGAGACCAGTCTCTCTTACAAGTCACTCATCTCAATTAAACTCTAGAGGCTGATCCAAGACCTGGAAAGCTGAAAGTGTGGCCTGGGAAGCTGCTGCCAATGTGAGTGCTCGAGCAGACTCACACCATCTGTGCACCAGGCACACAGACCTCACACTGAGCAAGGRATGAAATGTGCTCCTGCAGAATCTCTGGGCTGGGCTGTTCACTAAGGAAGAAATAATTATTAAAAAACAGCATTCAAAAGACAAAATAAWTACAAATCTTCTAACAATTGCTGGTGGACTCATTTTGTGAATGAAACTCATCACCACGTGTCATATACCCACACCTACCTGGCTCTCTTTCTATTTTGTAGGAAGAAACAGTATTTTTATCTCAGTAGGAATATCATCTAAAGGCCAAGTCAGCCTATGGATTCACTCYACAGCTCCTGGAACTGTAATAACAGCATGCCTTATGAACATCATGCATGGATTGTTTTTGCAGAGATATATCAAAAAGGAAACAGATTCAGAGAGTGGAGGTCCTTGGAACTGCCTCTCTCTCTGCTGCTTCGTTCAATTATGCTGCTGCCTGAAAAGGTTACACATGCACAAGATGGCATTTTTTTGCTCTAACTGCCATAGTGAAGCTCCAGTGTGTCTGTCACATCAAAGCTCTTTACACAGACCCACATTTTTTAATTCAGTGTTTCTGCAAAAGAGGATTCTCTTCAATCAGTTTGGAACAGACAAGCTTGTGCACTGCTATAAGGCATATTCTCTAACCCAGGGCCTTCCTTTCTGGGTACTGCAGGGTTTCCCTCCTTCTCYCTCTCCTGTCCCTAGAGGTATTTTAGAGCTGGAGTCCAGAAGCATCCTTGTAGTAGTTTATTAGATTAAATGAGCTGTCAATTAGCTTAGTCATGAGTCTTTGCTGTGAACAGTCTATGTAAAAATGGAAGTTGTGCATACATCCATGAAAATGAAACTATGTGCTTAATTCCGTAGTTCAGAAGGCTCTTCACCCTTTTTTCCTGTATGTTGAGGTATCTAGTTATAGACCAGAATGTGACTCTGAACTTTGTACATATTTTTGTCTTTTCAAAGACAAAATGCCTACTGAGGAATGCAGCTTGTGAGATCAGCCTCAATATTTATTTTGCTACATGGATTTTAAAATTCTATTAAGCTGCTGTCTATTCCTTCTTATTTTTCTTCTAACAGTCTATTTCCTCTGTAGAAACCACATATTGTTCACACCAGAGCAGCTTCATAATGCCTGAATGCACAGAGAGTTCATGGGTAAGACAAAGTTACATGAATCTTCTTAAGTTGAAATGACAATTACATGACTATTTGTTGTTGTTGTTTTGGGACTTTTTGGTTTTTTTAAGCATAATACTTATAAAACTGAAAAGAATATACTGAGTTGTGCTTTGTTGAGAGATAATTAAGCACACTGGACAAGACTTTCCTGTTTTTTCCTGCTTTAAAGTCTCAAGCTGTACATACAACACCTCCCTATAAACATTCCCTTTGTTCTTCTAGGGGAAAAAATATCCTTAGAAAGGACTAAACAGTTCCTTCTTCAGCTGGGCAACTACAGCAGCAATTTTTGTGTAATTTTTTGTCTCTGCTTTTTGTGTAAAAATCTGTTGGGGGATTTTTAATACTTTTTTACCTGCTTGGCTTGTAAACTAAATATTGTTAGTCATGATTCTTAGCAAATGTAAATTAGTGTAATCCACTGCAGCCAGTGGAGCTCTGCCAGTTTTCAACCAGCTGAGTATTTTGGCATCTTGAGTCCCAGCTTCCTGCCCTGTTGAAGCAATCATTGCATTACTGTAATGGGGATATTACACTGGTATYACATCCAAGTTGGAGTTCTCCCAGATCTCACCTAAACTCTTAGTAATGTCCAAAAAAGCAGTATTTAAATATGTGCTTTAAATCTATTTTTGGAAGACTATTTTGAGACCATTTCTAGAGAGT
This sequence comes from Alauda arvensis, assembly GCA_902810485.1. Taxonomy (NCBI): domain Eukaryota; kingdom Metazoa; phylum Chordata; class Aves; order Passeriformes; family Alaudidae; genus Alauda; species Alauda arvensis. The sequence continues at coordinate 728,248 of CADDXX010000242.1, read as the reverse complement.
ATCACAGATGCAGGGAATGTGCTTCTTGGAAGGGACCTGCAAGGATCACTGTGCCCAGCTCCTGGACCTGTGCAGAACCAATCCCACTGTGTTTCCCCTGGGCATTTCAATAAACAGCTCTCACCTGCCTCTCCATCTCCTTGTTCTTCTACTCCAGTTAAGGTTAAAGCTATGGATAAGAGCAGCCTCAACATAAAACTCCTAATTTTAATGGCACCCAAGCTTTCTTTTGCAATTTTTCTGACTACAGGCATTATATTGCTGTCATCATTGCTAAAAAGAGAAAAGGGGTATGAAATGTGCATCAGCACAAACATACTCATATTTTCAGAGGCAGTATCACTAATGAACTCATTAACTCCCAAACATTTTGTCTTTTTAAACACAATTCATTAATATATTATTCATTAATATATTCTTGTGTGTCCTCGCTGTACAGGTGTTCAGAAGTTGTGACTGGTGAGAGTTATAATGGTTTGCAATGGCTACATTATAGATGCAAAAGCAAGAAAAAGAGTGGTTGGTCACTAGGACAAGATTGTGATTCCAAATCACTGTAAGAAAACTGTCAAAGAACAAAGAAAAGGGAATCCTCTTCTGAGGAGATTYTTCTCCTTAAATATGATTCCATTAAATTTAGTGCATGTTGAATGCAAACACCTTAAATACAAAAAATACTTTCCCTGGTTATCCTGGTTATACACTGCAGAATAAATTAGACTTTTRTCAAGGTACTGATCTCAACAGGACAGCTATCCACTTAACACATACCTCACCTGACATTAATGGTCATCTACATTTTAATTTTTCTTTTCCTGTGTAAGTACATATTGCACTCTGAGTTTTACATYCCTTCTGGTCAGAAGCTCTTCCAGTCTAAAATCAAAATAATTCAGAATTAAGSTAGTACTCCTATCCCTCTCCCTCATGGTTATAAAAAAAATACATATTTTATAGTCCTCCAGAAGAGAGCATTGTGTACTGCAATTCCCTGCAGCACAAAGACTCCCAGATACCCAAGGCACATCCAAGCACAAATAGCATTGATGAACCCTGAGATACTTTCAGCAAGTTATGGGACCACCATTAGCACAGCAGCTGAATGAAAAAGCTCTGGTTTATGTTAATTCACTCCAGGTGAGAACATATGAATCCTTTGAGAGCTATCCTGGTCACTTTAGTGATCTTCATAGAAGACTAAATTGCACAAAGTAGACACAGATTGTTACTTCAGCTAAATCATGGGAATTCTTCCCAATCCAGGGAAAGGTTGACCAGGCTGTGAAATGGTTACAATCTGTTACATGTTCTTGCTAAAAGCTTTAAGCTCACACTTGGCCAAATTAAAATCAATTTTCCCTAGAAAAAGGGAAGACATTTCTCCTACCAATCTGATTATTACAGCTTTTGACAGGAAGTCATGTTTACTATTTTATAATAGGAGYAGTCTGCAGCTTCTTTTTATGTTATTCATTCTGCTTTTAGAGRGAGAGGAGGCAGAAAACCCAAACAAATTATTTCTTTTTTCAAGTTTGCATGAAGACTACAGGTTTGATATAAACAATTGTGGAGTTGGAAGAAAAAATAAATCACAAAAAAAGCTGAAAATTCAATCTGACTGTAAGCATTTTTTTTTAAAGCTTGAGCAACTGAAGGCAAGTTCTGTTAATAAAATGACAAGCATGCAGGCATGCTGTTTTTCATGTCTTGTAATCTCCATTTTTCCACGATTGTGGTTCATTTTAGAAGAGMTCTAACTAAATGTTAATAGGCAGTGAGCAGGAGAAAAAAGGATGTCATTCAGAAATGGGAAAGTGACAATGGCCTGTAAACAAGAGGAGAGTGGGAGACTGCATGGCTTACACCTTGCAGGGCTTTCCATTTTCCCTTGCAGCCAAGAGAGCTAATTAAAACCTCATGYCTAGAAAAAGACATTGTGTCACTTAGGTCAAGCACATGGCTTTGATATAGTGGGATATTTTACATGGAAACATCCCCCTTTCATGCTTTTAATCCTGGGATTACAAGCACATATCGACCATCTTGTGAATATCCTCTGAGATAGCATTATTTGCTTGAAGTCTACTGTAAGTTCTGGCTTTTCAAAAGAAAAGCCTTACCTATATTATTCACACATTTATGGTTTTGTTTTTATCCCCATGAATGTCACTGTGGCAAAGCTGGTAGCACTACAGATTATTGGGCTTGCCCATCAATTTTCATTTTAAGACCATTCAGCAGCTTGTAAATTTGCCAGATATTAATTCCATAAACTAACATTTTCCTCAGGGAAAAAAAAGAATGACAACATCATTCTCTTGGCTTTTCATTGCCTATTTTACTATGTGGTCCTTGCACAGGAAGGCATAGCAAAACAGTTGAGATATTAATTCATTGTTTTGCTCCAGTTAGAAATCCTGCATAACTCCTTTTCCYATTGCCTATTAATTGTAGATTAAAACCTTAATGCTGTGTATTTAAAGATAAATTTTAGTCTTTCTTGTTAAAAAAATTTTAGCCTGAAAAGGACCTTCAGRTCAGTGCAGAGATTTCATCAGCCAAATTGCTGAGAACACAGGTGTATTCCAACTCAGAGCACATCACTCCTAGAGATGTCCCACCTCCTCTGCAGTTAGAGATCAGACTTGGTGAGGTCCCTCAGGTCTACACTGGGGGAGCAGGAGGAGAGGAAAACTGAATGAAGGACAAAGGGAAAGAGACTGAGATATTGAAACAGGAGATAACAGACTGGAAAATGGCAAGCAAAGAGTAAAGAGAGAAGAGACTGCAAGGGAAGGAGAAATAGAAAAATCATACAGGAGGAAACAACAGGTCWGGGGCTGAGAATCAGTGATGGAGGGAAATGTGAGAAAGGGGAAGAGAAATTCCTGTGGAAGAGATGAGAGTATTGTGACAGGCTGGCCACACACACCTGGGCAGAATGTTTTGGAAAYGCTAAGAAAAATGAAAGACTTCAAAGAGGTGCTGATCTGGAAAAATGTGAGGAGACAGATCCTAAAACAGAGACAAGAAACCAGTGTAAGGCAGACTGGCCAAGCAGCAAAGGCARGAACTGAGACAGAAACATAGCAGAGGTTGAGGAGAAGTGAAAGAGCCAAGCAACACAGCAGTAAAGGAACAGAAAGATGGATGGTGARTGCTGAATGGTAGGGAAAAAAGAGACACAGTAAGTGCAAAATAGACCAGATCACACCTAAATTAGATAAGCAAAAAAAGACTCATAGCAGAAACTCCCCACCATAACCTGGAGATTGATGATTTGCAAGTCTTTGTTCTCTGTCAGCAGAAATCCATTTAYATAAACTCCAGTTAGTGTTCCATGCTTCCAAACCTTACATTTCCTCAGGAAGCTCAAGTSCTAGACATTTCTGCATTGGAAACTCATGCTTGTACGAATCTGATGACTTGCATTAGGATTTCAAGATTTTCCTTTCAGTTTGTTTAGGGTTTTYAAAGATTAAAATGTGCATCTAAAGCATCTGCCTTAAACTGTGTTGCAATATGATGCAGTCAAATATTAGGAAARGCCAGAACTAAAATAAACCCTGCWATCTTCATTTATGTTCATCATGCATGCAGTGACACAGCCCTTCCTTTTTTAAGACAGTGGTGATCTCATCTGAGCTAATGGACACCTGAGYTAATCATCTAACCTCCTCTTACAGTCAGTAAAGACAAAATGTCCTTCTCAAACAGGATACACATAAGACATGAGTGTCTGGGCAAAAGTTCATTAAGGTCAAAGGAATACATTAATACACAATGTTAAATCTGACAGCTTCACACTGGATTTTTTTTCTGTGTGTTTCTTAACGGCTTCAAAACCTCTGCTATCGATTTCATGGATAATTTCGGATCAGTTTCTGAAAACCAAATCTCAAGGCTTCATGTTCAATTCCCCAGCACCAGGGGCTTTTGCTGGCAAACAATAACTCAGTTTCCTGGTGCAGCAGCAAAATTTGCCTCACCTCAAATCAGACATCCATCAGTTCAAAGAAAGAGCCATAGCACTTGTGCAGGGATAGGGAGAGGGAAATGTATGATCATATGGCTGTACACTGGATTGTGATGTATACACACAAAATTGTATAGTCAGTAATTCTGATCTGTTCTTAATTGTGCCCTCCTTTTTCTGCAATGGCACATGTGTTGTCACCATCTATGAACAGAATAATAACATAAAAAAATCTCAATGAGAGATTTGTAAATTATTCTCTAAAACAAACTTGTTAAATTTGAACAGCTGAATAAAAGTAGTTTTCATTCTCATCTATGTTTCTGCTAACCAAAAGCTGCCTCATTTMAGGAAATATGTGTCAGAAAGACAGGTTCCCTCATTAATAGGGAGCAGAATTCTCCACCACTGTAAATGGTTGCTTCCTGGATACCATATTTGACAAACATTGCATATAAAAGTGCTTGCTCGAGGTGGAGGTGTTGCAACAATGGCAAGCCTTATGTCTGATACTGCAAAGCTGATTAAATATTATYAGTGAGGAAGTGCTGCAACACTGAGAGTGAATTGTTGGATATCTGTTCTTCATCTCTCTCTCAGTAAGCACTGCAGACTTTAATCCCACTAAATCATGTTTGCATGTTGGGATGAAGTGATTGTAAAGCCTAGAAGATGCAAGCCCTTCAGTTCCCTTTCTAGTTACAGCAGTCTAGGACAGCTCCTCTTACATCAGCGAGCCGGTCCACTCCGCTTGCAGTTCGAGCGAGCGTCACGANAATGGTTGCTTCCTGGATACCATATTTGACAAACATTGCACATAAAAGTGCTTGCTCCAGGTGGAGGTGTTGCAACAATGGCAAGCTGTTGGGGGTTAGATTTGGTTTTGTTTTGTTTTGCCCTTGGAATTTTTTCCCTGGAGTTGCTGAGACACTGATGATTATCACTGTCTTTACACTGATAGTTAAAGGTGTGATTAGCGGTACTTAACAGAGACAAAAGAGGCCGGGGAGGGAAGGACCTGAAGGGACTGGGGGCTGGTCACTCTTTGCCTGGGCACTCGAGCAGAGAGGATACTCTTTCGCTTGCTGGGAGAGGAGTTTTTTTTTCTCTTCATTTTGTCACCATCGGCTCTGTTCCTGGAAAAAACCTTCCATCTGCCCGTGTACCCAGGGATTTTCTGAGCTCTCCTTCTGTCCCACTGGAGTGGGCCCGACCTTGCCTCGCTGCCACTTTTGTGGCTTCTCGCCAGGACATCCCACTGCTCCAACCACCGCTGCAGGACTACTCGTCTGCTACATCATCAACCCAGGATCTTACAGCTTAGTGCCTCAGAGTCAAAGGTCGGACTACCCTGGGATTTGTGGTCCCCTGAGGTTTCCTGGGTCTGTCTTATTATTAATGCTGTAGTTGTTTGTTTGTTTTGTTTGCCTGTTTTTGTTGGATATATATATATATATAATGGATATAATGGATATATATATATATATATAATAGTAAAAACCTGTTATTCCCAGTCCCACATCTTTGCCTGAGAGCCCTTTAATTTCAAATTTATAATAATTTGGTGGGAGGGGGTGTGCAGTCTCGATTGCAAGGGGAGCACCGGCTTTTCCCCTAGCAGATACCTGTCTTTCAAACCGAGACACAAGCCTTATGTCTGATACTGCAAAGCTGATTAAATATTATCAGTGAGGAAGTGCTGCAACACTGAGAGTGAATTGATGGATGTCTGTTCTTCACCTCTCTCTCAGTAAGCACTGCAGAGTTTAACCCCACTAAATCATGTTTGTATGTTGAGATGAAGTGATTGTACAGCCTAGAAGATGCAAGTCCTTCAGTTCCCTTTCTAGTTACAGCAGTCTAGGACAGCTCCTCTTACATCAGCGAGCCGGTCCACTCCGCTTGCAGTTCGAGCGAGCGTCACGAGGTCYTCTTGCATCTTATCCACCCATGCTTTTATCCTGCAGGAAACAACAAACAGAGGCACCCTATCAGATCACTGACAAGTGGAAATGGCATACAAGCATATAGCACAGACTAGGGAAAAAATAAAAGGGAAAAAGTTGAATACAAAACATAAAAGATTTGTGTTTGAGGTTTTTCTTCTACCCAGCCTTGCTGACCTGAATCTGTTCATACAGCTGTCTGTGGTGGCCACCATGCCATGCCACCTGAAAACCCAGGAGTGCCACTGTATCTCTGTAACCAAGCTGCAGCAAAGATCCCCACAACAGAGCTGGCACACTATCTGCCAGGACAGCCTGTTTGCCCTGCAGCTCACTCCCAGCAATGCCTCTCCCAAGTACCCCAAGGTCCTTCTCCCAACAGATAACACAGGCAGAGAAAAACAGCAGCTGSAAGCAGGTTTACAAACCACACTAGATTTTCTGGCCTCTAGCCTCTCTTCAAGGAAGCAACAGCAGGACAGGCAGCAGTGGCCACAAGCTATTTTGGAAAGGCACGTTTGCTCCTGGCTGCTGTCACCAGGGAACAAGTGATTYGCTGCTGTGCCTGCTCTGCTCCCTGTGCCCAGTAAACCTGACWCTCTGGAAAAGCATTGGATCCAACACAGTTTCTGTGCCATGTCACATTCTGTGGCAGGAAAGGAGCCATGGTGAAAGTTTATTCCAGTAAGATCCAAGTTCAGGAGAAGGTTGTCTTGCTTGCCTAGCCAGAAAGTTTCATGTCCAACTCGTCTCTCACATTATCCCTGCCATTATGCCAGTTTTCTGCTCTGACATCTAGAACAGATAAACGTATTTTTCTTAGCCATTTCTCATACCCCAGGGTATGAGATTAATTAGTTTAATTCATTGATAAAAACAGGAGAAAGGAAGCTTCCCTTTTTGCTTCAAAATGGAAAATTTGGAAGTCTRAGAAAAAAGATGGAAGATTGATTTTACTCCTTTCCATGGCTTTAATGATCATATTTTCTGGTAATCCAGTATGTTCAAAGAGTAACCTCTCTATTATTGGTGCAAGTTGACTATTTTTTTTTGCTTTCCAGAAACTGAAATAAAATAAATTAATTTCCTGGTTTAAGTCTCCACAAAGCCCTATATTATATAAACATTTAGTTCTGTATAGAAATCAGTTTGTTTAAAACCATGGTGCATTATGTTTACCATGTTTTTAAGACCATCATTTTTATCTGTGCAAAGCATATTGACTCAAAAGCACAAGGACAAGCAGAAACAAGAAAATGCTGTCATTTTCCATTTTAGAATGGTTTCCGYCTTTCTGCGTGAAAGAATGAGGTATATGAAAGGTGAAAAAGTGAAACCCATTACCCAAAAGTGTTTTCAAAAGCATAAAATAAATAATTGAACACCCTGAGATTTTTTTTTATGATCCATTTCAGTTATAAAAATTGTGGGTATMATTTCAAACAGGAGTCGATAGAAAAAATCAGGGAGGATTGCTTTTTAAATTGACTTTTTCCATTTCCTACTGCTTTATATTTCTACTGATTATATTCTTCTCTGTCTTTAAACAAAACTGGAATGGTGAAAACATATATTAGTTAACAAGCTAATTAGTTAGCGAGTTAGTTACTTAAATTTGAAATTTTGGAAAAAGCTACCCTTAGAACCAGTAATTACTTGCTATTACTTGTAAATGAAAAATGAATCACATTTTCTCTTTAACATGAAAAAATATTGATTTTTCAACAAATACTTCTCAAATATTGTCTAGAACTCCTGCCTCCACACAATCAGCCCAAAACTTGCCTTTTGAAATTAGTAGCCACGACCAGTTTTTGTTTTATTTTTGGTTTGGTTTAGTTTGGTTTGGTTTGAGTTTGTGTTTGAGCTAGGCTTCTGCTTCAATGTCAGTGGGAAAAGGCATGTCCAGAGTTGACTCACTCTCTCCTCAGCCAGATGAGCTGAATCTATATTCTAYATATCTTCTAGTGGAGCTCTGGACAGCTTTGATTCCTAGTCCAAGTTCTCCACCTTGACTTTTAGGTAAGGGTAGAGAGTATCAGTATGCACAGGAGGAAGTACACCTTCTTCCTAACTTAATGGCAATCTCCCTCCCCAGCTGTAATTATAATGTAAATAAGACTTCTTCCAGTATACTGACTAGATACTTGCCCTAAGATGATTTTCTTGCATATTGGAGTTAGCCTGTTAGACCTTCTGTAGTGAAAAATGTCCCCTTTTTTTACTTTCCTGTACATCAGGGTGCAACATCATCACAGAATYATGGAAACAYRGAATAGTTTGGGTTGGAAGGGACCTTTAAAGGTCATCCAGTCCAACCCCTCCTGCAATGAGCAGGGACATCCTCAACCAGCTCAAGTTGTTCAGATGGCAAAAAGCAATAACATCAAAAGTGTTCAGCTAGATTACTGTCAAAAGTATAAATAAAATTACTTTCTATMACCTTGAGGAAGGTCAGTATAATTCCTCTTGCTTTCCCACAAGAATTTGAATATCATTAGTAGTATTTATAAAGTCTAATGTCAGGATTTCTGTATCTCAGTATCTTACCTTGCTACCAGACAGRAGTGTACATTTGAGACATTTCATGCTCCACATAGGCTTTTTCTCAGAAATGGACATACTCACATTCTGTAACTTTCACAAGAAAAATTCATAGAGTATATAAAATAAAACCTTTTTTCTTTCTTTTCTAATTGACTCACATTATCTCATTGTGGTTTTGGGTTTTTTTTTTTAAGTGTGTCTTAAAAGAAAAAAAAAAGCCTTTAGGCAATGAAATGCTTGTCTGGTGCTCCTTTTAACTGAAGCCTGCAGTGCAATATCTGTCTGACAGCTGCTCATGGTCAGAGTTTATTTAACAATTGGAAAGCTGTCACAGCAAATGGGAGCTCCCATGACTTAAAGAAGCAGAAGTCATTTTTTTTTTCTGCAAAGGRCACCAACAAAAAGCCTGTACAAAAGGCTGGTTTGTTCCTATCATTATTAGTYTGGCACAAACATTGCAATGGATGTCCTACTGAAAGGTGCTTATGTTCTGCAGGACTATTGATTGTAACCCCCTTCTCCCACACACAAACTGTCCCTGAATGAAGCAGTGACAAGACAAAAGGAGTGGGCACATGCCTTCCCACAGCAACTTCCAAGTGATCTGAATGATGGAGGGAGCTGTCTGATTACAGACAGACAGACAYGGGTCATTKACTGAGGGATTAGAAGGTGCAACCCTGCTCCTGTCACCTGGGCTGTGATCAAACTGATGAAAAAATAGCCAAAACACCAAAGAGCCATCCATCCACATTACATGATTAGCCAACCTAGTGAAACAGCTGCTTTGACAGCACAGGAAGATTTTGTTTTCTTTCTTTCCTTATTGTATTTTTYCCCATTTTTTAAAGGAGGACAGTTATATTTGCTGAAGTCAAAGGATTTTCAAGGTCCACACCCCTAACCACACTCCAGGCAGAACTAAATATAGCAGGTGCTAGACTAAAAAAATCTTTAAGTTCATTAAAACCTATTTTTATATTAAATCTGTATTTGCAGAACAGAGCACTGCTCAATTACAAGGGTAAAAGAAACCAAGGCATCTTGATGCAGAATAACCTGCCTATAATCTTTTTTTCCCTGCTGAAACTGATGCAGTATTTTTCTGCTGACTTCAAGGAAAGTAGATTCATGTAATGATATGCCATATCTTTGTAGACCACTTACACTAATTTAAGGTCCATTAGCTGACTTCTGCTTGGATAATGTATTATAACCTAAAGAGGCAAGGATAAACCTTAACTCTGACAATCGAGGTCACTTGGTGTGCTGGCAATCCAYATCCAGCTCTCTACAGTTAAGATTACATTCAGCTCAAGTTTCTTTATAGTTCTTGTATATAAAAATAGCCACAATTGAAGTAATGAAAGCTGTCAGTAGGGAGAGGAAGAAGTGTTTCCAAAATAGGTCAATATTTCTCTGATTATCAGAAAGGAAAAAAAAATACATAACACACTGCTCCTGATTCAATTGAAAAGTGGTGTTCAGAAAATGAAGATAAATGAGATTAGTTTCGGAAACTGAGAGAGTAAGCCTTGCTATATTTTTTTCAGGCTAACCCCACTTTATTTTCTTGCTCAGAAAAATCCTTCATTTTCAGGTTTAGATGCTTTTTACAAGATTTKCTGTTAGTGAAGAAGGGGGAAAAGGCTAAAAAATTATCATAGCAGCAGGCTTCACAACCATTCTTTGTCACTCTTAGGCAACACCAAGAGGCAAATAGAAATTCTTATAGTAATTTATAGAAGGCATGTGAATGGAATTTACAATAGAATTACTAACCTTCTACCCAGAAATTACCCATGTTGCTGTGTTTCCACCTCTCACTGCACAACTAGTGATTTTAAATACCACTATATATTTTTTTTTCATTACCTAAACTGACTGTACTCATCTTTCAGGTATGGGGACAAATGGATAGATTTATAGATAACCAGACTTTTGAAGGCAAAATAAAGGCAAGTTTTGTGAAATACTGAAGAAATAYTCATAATGTACCAGAATTCCACTGATTCTAAAACAGAATGAAAGGGGCTAGATATGAGGAAACTGATACAAAGATCACTTAAATCCTGCTGTTTTCAGATCAACCTCTCTAATGTCCAATTTGTCTCCATAGCCAGAAAATGAATAAAAGAGGGTTATATAATTGAGATGTGACATAAAGATACGTGAAGGCAAAAAAGTCCAGCTAAAGTTTTGTGAATGTTCCAGATCTCACTACAGTGTTTGTAATAGTCCAGTTAGATTCCACAGAGGGGATTCAATTTCATCATCCAAAGACAGGCTCACCTCATTCTATGACCTCTATGGTTATAAACACCTCAGGGTGATGTACARTCCTCCAATACTCCTTTTTCTCTTGTCTGAAAATTTGCTAATGCGTTATTTGAAGGTTCTTATAACTATAAAGTATAAGTACTATACATAGTAAGTAACAGTTTGAAATTAAGATAAGGATTCAGCAATTTAAGTGAAAAGAGCTGTGTTCTGCAAGTGTCCTCCTATTATTCCAATGCAATATTGATACAGGAATATATATCAAGTGCTAACTATCTGTTAAAATTGTATCACACAATTTTGTATAAATGTTTGGAAGAATGTTTGTGTAATAAAAGCAAAGTGAAGATTAATTCATGACATTTGACTGYACTGAGTGAGGAAAATACAGAAGCTATGTGATCACTGTGCATAAARATGGATGCACAAAATCTTCTGCATCTTCTGCTCCACAGGCAAGAAGAAAAATTAGTATTTTGTTTCTCTGAACTCTTTGACCATCTTATCTTACCAAATGTGACAAGCTGCTGGCATGGAGTCTGCAAGGACCTTCTAGAGATAAGATAGCCCCMATGGTCAAAGCCAGATGGCCCCTTCTGTTCTTTCTTGTTTTCAGAGTGTAAAMCCCTTGCTTGGAATAGTTACTCTACTCTTCTCAAATGGAAACATTTGGTAAGCAAGACATAATTTCTCTGTCATATCTGTCATTCTGTAGACAGAAAATGTCAATGTAGATGGAAATCTCTCCAGGATACATTTGATTCTTAGTAGCAGACATCCTAATGTTCAGACTTGGGGGTTTTAAGCTTTTAATTCACATTTAGGCCATCCAACTGCTTTGAGAAGAATACTGAGTGCCAGTAGCAGGTTCCAAGATGGAAATGGTCAGCTGTGAACGGCACCATGAGCTGGTTATCCTCTGCCCCACAGCCCAGAAAAACAGAAACCTTTCTCTGTTCTCACCCAGGACTTTCTAGGCCAAATTAACTCCTTCACCCCCAACATCTCTTTTGGAGCACAGCCTGAATGGCTGTTTTGCTCTTGCTTTCCACCAAAGCCTTGCCTTAATACCTTCATCAGAAGGCTTCACAGATGGATCTGGGAAGAGCCCCCTCTGACCCAGAAGCTGGTCATTCTCATTGAAATAACCTCTCCTCATATTTCAACTCTTCATCTGTAACTTTTTACATTTTAACAAGCATGTAGCAGATTCTTCAATGCATCCAGATGTTAAGCAGAGTGATCATGTAATTCCTTCAATATGGTGTCCACTGTCAAGAGCATGGTCCTATTATTCTATAACCTTGTTCATTATCAGCCAAGTGTCTAAGAGGTGTTTAACTACACATGTTCATAATTACRGTTTCTGCTTCACAAATATTTCCCTTTGCTTTGCCAAAAGTGTTCTTTTACAGTCTAAAGCTTCCTAGCAAATAACATGAAAAATATCCTCTCATGGAAATTACAGTTCCACAAAATATCATTTAATAATTTAAGCTCAATCTTTAATGCATGCCTGACACAGTCAGCTGCAAAATTGCTATAAGCTGTAAAAAGGACTCCTTAAAAATGATTATGTTTTAATTATCAAAGATTATACTGCTAAAACAGTTCAACATAGAAGACATAACAAATTTTCAGCTCAAATGACTGCCAGTAGAGCTCAAATATGTTTCATTAAAGGCTTTTACAACAAGATATACATGCAGCACCATTTATTGCTTATCATTGAAAAAGCAATCAAACTGTCCAAATCTRGTAACCATTTTTGTGACTGAGAAATATAAATCCAGAATCAAGACTCCCTMATTTGTCTCTAATCTGTACCAGATTAAAAGCAATCATTTAGTTTTAAATTGCAATGGTCTAACATATGACCAAGGTTGTAGATCTCACGGAGGAGCAGGCATTGCTGGAGACACCTGGATKTATTTGCACCCACCAGAGATCCCCTAAAAGACCAGTTAATATGCCTCTCATCATCTCTTTGCTTCACCTTTGACAACTAKTATTTTAAAGAGTGTCCAATGCAGCTGGACACTCCTTAATGCAATCTGATCTCAGTTAATTTTCTCCAGTAAAAACACAGATATTCCACTAAAATGATACATGCAGTGTGGTAAGAAGGAGACTGAAATTGAATCTCACATACGTCAGTGCAGTTATTCCAGTACTTCAACAATGGAACCTGGATTAGAAGCTAGTCCTTATGCAAATTCAGATGTAAATGCTGCTATTTYTGATGGTTCTGTATTATATGGCAAATCTGCTAATAGCATAATGACTYTGGAGAATAAAAAAGCATGTCTTTAAAAATGATTGAAAAATAAATCTCAGTTGTAATGGAATTTTACAAAGTGCTTAGCAGCACAATTTTGCTAAGACATTTCAGGCAAACAATTAYTTTATCAGTTGTGTTTAACATATCACACTCATACTTAAACCATAATTTATATTGAAATTATTTCTTCCCCACACTAATAAGCATTACATTTTAACCCCAGAAAAAAAAAATAAGGATATTAAAATATGATACATTTGGATACCAGTAAAAAAGAGATTAAAGGAAAAAACTGAGATTCATACAAACCAGGAATATATTCATAATCACGGATGTGCATTGATTCAACTGAGTGAGTATTTCATCTAAGCCACCCAATTTATGCCCCAACAACTTCAGTATCTTGTTTTCACTCATATTTAATGCAGAAGCTGCACATATGGACTGGMCTTGTCTGTTCTTCATACTGAATAGATTGTACAGGCCACCCCAATAAAACACACACATTTATCTCCTTGAAGCAAGCACTTAGTTTGATCTGCTGTTTTGGTTTAAGTTATACTTAMAGGAAAGCCAAGATAAGCTTTGAGAGAAATGACCTCATTCACCTCATTATGTCATCACCTACACTTCTGAGGAACTTACAGAAAAGCTTCCCTTGATGCAGCACATGSATGCAGTCTTCAATCAGTGTTTCTCACTGACTTTCAGGGAATTGAGGTATAAATCAGCACCCTTACTAAAAATCAAGTTTGTTGTTTTTTGGTTTTTGTTTGGTTTTTTCTTAAACTTTGGGGAGTTTTAGCAGGAAAAATAGTCTTACTTTGCCTCTCATAGACTATATTAGGCAAGTGCAACTAAGGCAATGACAGCATCATCAGGGAGCTGAGTTACTCATTCCTCTATTTTTATCTGATTGTCTGATGTAGGTTTTGGCTGTAGCAGCAGAAGCCCAGCACCCAGGACTGACAGTGGCACCAGCACAACCCTGAAGTACCCAGCCTGTGCTTTGCTGCAGCGAGGTCAATTCCCCCTATTCAAGTCACATCAATCACAGAATTGAAGTAGGCAGCAGAATTGGGAGTCTGCACTCAGATCCTGGACAGAAAATCTCTCTTTTCTGAGTTTTGCCACTTGGCTAAATGTAAAAGCTAAAAGTAAAAATTGAGAAATGCTTAAAGAAAATAAGGTGTTTATGTGCTCTGAAAGATAGGCCATGCTTGTATATGGAGAATCTTCCTTAGAAGTGTGTATGAAATTGCTAAAATTACAAAAAAGATACATTCTTTATAACAGTTACTTAATATGAAATCCATACTAAGAATATTCTATGATCATTGAAGCACTTAAAAAAGGAACAAAGTTTGATAAAAAAAAGTRTGGGGGTTTTTTACACAACTATGAGCTGTTTGCTACCAAGCTTCAGATTTCATAACTTCTTTTCAACTGCATTTTTCTGTGGTSTTGATCCCCCTTGTTTAATAATGTCAAGGCTTCATAAATAAAACATCTATTACATCAGATATCAGAATGTCACCTTATGAGAAACCTATGTAGCCTAAGAAAAACACCCACCTGACTCCAAATGTACATCATAAATGTTAAGCTACTCTTCTCCTAATTTATGATATTCTTTTAAATTATTAAGTACTTTAAAAAATGATTGTTGTACAGTGTACTCCTAAGCATATTRCTTGAAAGCTACACATCCAAATTAATCAGCTGTTTCCTTTGCAAATATATTCTTTCTTTCAAAGCCTTATTTTCCAATGTGCAAAGCTGTCACCACCCTAATGTGCCACTGCTGTGGCATGTGTAGTAATAGCATTTAGAGTAATGAAGATACTTTTTTTGGGAAAGATGTAAATTGACTCCATATTTTGAAAGATAAGCACAATCTGCATTCAGTGCTGCCAAAAAAAAAAGTAAAATATCACGACAGAAGATGCAGAGCAGAGATTATTTCACAGGCAAAAGAATGGCACAGAATATTAAGTTCCTACAGAAATTAACATCAAAATTAGCATAGCCACACTGTCTTTAAATTCTTKCCATTTCACAAAGTCACGCTGAATTACACGGAGTTTTTGCTAAAAGCGCA
This sequence comes from Alauda arvensis, assembly GCA_902810485.1. Taxonomy (NCBI): domain Eukaryota; kingdom Metazoa; phylum Chordata; class Aves; order Passeriformes; family Alaudidae; genus Alauda; species Alauda arvensis. The sequence goes on along the minus strand of CADDXX010000242.1, from coordinate 713,117 downwards.
GCTGGCGTGTCGTTGTTCCTGGGATGCAGATGCATATTAATGGCTGTGTGAAAGGGATAACAGTWTATGAGAAATAAGCAATGGGTTCTTTTTTTCCTCCTGTTCAAGAGGTTGTCCGTGTGTTCCCCACACACACACTGCAGTTTGCTGTCTTGAAAACAGGAGGTCAGGACTCCTGATCGCAGGATCAGGACAACGCCTGCACAAGCTGGTGCAGGAGAACCTCAGATGAATTAAACCCATGGCTGATTCTCCAGGGTGTTGGAGCAGCTGTGTCTCAGAAGTGCTAGCATACTGTAAACTACCAGAAAATTTCAATGCAATTACCCTGCAAGGAACCAGCAACAACCAAAAACCATATAGCAATCTTCTACTTTAGAAAATCGACCTTCAGAAATGGCTGGTGTTAGGTGTTGCAGGCCAGTTCWGCCATAAACAACTGTGCAGGTCTTWTATTTCTGTTCTAATCCTCCATTTGTGATGGACAGTACTTCTCTTTAATCTGAAGAAACTGGAGATTTGAAGGATAGTGTTTAATGTCATTATTTGAGTAATACGAAAGCCTTGGCTTCATTCTTTTTCTTTTAAAGAACTCTTATAGATAGTTCATGGATTACTTACATAAACCTTAGAAAAATAAGAGTTCACGTTCATGATGTTTGGGKTTCACTTTTGAAAGGCTGTTTGAAGAGACTGCAAGTGTTTGACTCAGAAAGCTCAGGCACAGAAATGGTTTCCAACTGTGCACACGGGGCTAAAGGGCTGTAAGGGTCACTTCACAGTAAAGCTGAACAAGAATGACACTAAATGTAATTCAGCTCTAAAACAATYCCTTCTCAAAGCAGCTTCACTCTCCTTTCTCAGGCGGGGGTAAATGCTTGAAGGTCAGGAGGCCACAGTGCTTGTCAGTGCACTCAATGCACATTAGAAAGACAGGCTATTAAGGAAAGGTCTCTGACATTTACTTGGGAGCCAACCCTCCCCTCTTCCAGTTGTCCCCTTCCCCAACACATTCTCTAATTAAGCATCAATACAATGCAATATAATTGATGTAGTAGTCATTACTGGGAATTGCCCATTCTCCTATCAAATCCGAGTGTACAGAAAAGGCCGTGTTTGAAATGGGTGAACTTAATTGCCYGATGGTCCCCAAGAGGCTTGTACAAACAGATCAAGACATCACACACACACAACTGAGCTCAGCTGTGACACAAGCTTTTTGTCACTCCCTCATCAATCTTTGCTTACTAGGGATAATGGTGGCTGGATTCGACACAGGACAATTTAATAAATAAGAGCAYTGGATGTGTTTCAAATGAAGCATCCCAGAATGCAGGATTTAGTGACATTTTGATTAAAGGTCCATACATAACAAAGGCTTTTCATGAGGCAGCTGCTCAAAAGACAATCTATTTGAGCAAAACCAGAGCAGAGTAGCTGGTATCCCTTGGCAATTTACTGTGAAACATTTGTTTGCTTCACAACGATCTGGTTCACAATCATTGCACTTGCATGGTTGGTTGATTAAATCAGTATCTCTAGCAGTCATTACACAGAGCAAAGGAAAAAAGTCAACTGCTAAAGTAATGCCCTTTTGTGTTACGCAAATCAGACATGTCAGGAAGGTGCTTTCCTTTTTCTTTTCCAGCACCTTGTTCTCCGTTTCCAATTCCCAGTAAAAAGCASTCGGATTTTAAGTTTCATAGTTATAAACAGTATTAGATTGAGAAAAGTGTTCATCCAGAGCAGTGGTGGTTGGTTGCTGTTCTGAAGGAAGTGCACTACCAACAACTTAGTAATCAATTAGAGATTTACTGATACTGATCTAGGAAAGTATTGAATTCATTTTAAAAAAGAGAGGGAGGGAGG